>CAXIWW010000158.1:40000-47500 GCA_964036315.1 Acanthosepion esculentum | reverse complement strand
GTGCGTGTGTGTGTAGTTTACACCAACTAGTAGTATCAGGATATAAAAAAGAAGAACCGGAGATATATTCAAAGATTAATTCCAAAAATGTTTTATTGAAATTAAAATATACAGGGGAACTCTTTCTAAATTAGCCGTAATAATGGGAAAGTTACTTGTATGGCGTACGAAGATTGTATATATTATTGGTAAAAAAACAATAAAAAATAATACAAACTGCACCGTTTGGAAAGGCTTATAATTTTGTAAGGAATTTTGATATTTATGAATTATGATGTTAAATAATTCAGTATACCACCAGATACGATTTATATGAAAAGTTAAAGAGAAATAAATTATTTAATCTTCCGAAAAATAATCTGGAAATATACATGAATGATACCACTTGAACCCACTGAAAGTTTACTGATACTACTACGTTTGTAGAAAGGCACGAAAAGAAAAACAATTCGAGAATAAAAGTATGGTAATACAAAGAAGTGAAAAGAAAACCTCGATAGACGCTATTTGGAGATATATTTAATCTATGACGTATAATACAAACCTAAAGGTATTCAGTTTGTCACTTGAAAACCGATATTATCTGGAGGAGCTACACACAATTCGTAAAGGATAATTAAACTAATGTGGATGAGAAAATTACTGAAGATAAGTGCAGAAGGTGGGGTTATAAGTTCCACCTTATAACTTGGTCTTGATCGACAGTACGAATAAATGTTGAATATATCTGAGGCTGAAATCCATCTCACTCTCAGAAGATCCTTTCACTTTGCATAACATAACTCGGTTGATCCAAATGCTAATTTAAATATTATCGTTTTGATGTGGTTTGTATATCTTTACACTTAAAATATTAAAGCTCAGCAACGAGTGAATAAACAATGCTTTGACCTGTACATAATTTTATATTATACGATAATCTTTAATATTTAACTCAGATTTTACAAGACATACAAATGCAAAAGACATTTATCCATGTTGACATAATAGATTACATTTAACAATGCGTTATATTAGGTTATATTAATAAAGATGTGGATAAGTCTAGGTTCGATTTTAGCTAATTTTGGGTTGATTATTTTCGGACATCTACTATAACTGTCTTGTGTTATCTACATAACAAGACGTGTTGATAAGATATTTCATTTTAGACTACGTAGTCTAAAATTAATTATCTTAGCAACACATAGATGAAACAAGATAATTATAGTAGATTTTAAGGAACGATGTATCCCTTTAGTTGAGATCAGACACTCAAACTGGAATTATTATATTCAGTACATCTTGATTTAGCAACCTGCATCAGATACAGTGATAAGTCTTTAATAAAAATATAGAAAATATATTTATGAATTCAAATAATTGATTCCTGCATCCTACCAGAAATGTATCTCCCGACAATCCTGTGGTATTTTCTTATATTACAGACTGATGCATACCTGTTTATATGTAGAATGCTCTCAGGAGTTCAACTCTGACTTTATCTACAAAAGAAGAATGAATAATAAATTAGTTATATATGGCTACTGTATGTCATTTAATAACTAAATAAGAAAGCAAACGTCAAGTATATGGAAAACGAAATAAGGTTATAGAAATAACCCTAAACAGTGAAAGAATCTTGCACAATACATGTTATCAAGAAGCCAGATAACAGAGCAGAAATAAATGTAAATTCTCAAAATACACAATGTGCAAATCGAGACATTTTAATGCAAATATGATGAAATTTAGAGAGCATAAAAGAAGAAGAATATTGTATGAATATCAAGGACAACTCAAGAAAAAGATAAAGTCGAAATTAGTTAGAGAAAAAACAACAGTAAGAAAATTACGATATGGATGTCTCGTAAAATAATCTATACGAAACAAATATAATCTACAATCTACTGTTATATTGACAAGATTTTGCTGTACGATTCTAGTTCTCTTTTGTTCAAAATAGTCTAACAGTAATGACATAAGACAAGAATGGGGAATAGAATGATGATTAAAAATACACAAATAGGTTTCAACTCTCTGTAAATATACAATACGGATACAAAACAAATGACACATTACATGTTACTTTTTTTTTAAGGATTTCACCCCAAGCAAGGCGGGAAGCGACTAGTACGCAAGGGGTTACAGAATATTTGGAGCGAGAGCAGATAGGAGTGATAGAGGAAAGGATGAGGAGAAGGATAGTGGATAGATCAAGGCAACTAGAGATGTCGATTGACATTACATTTGAATAGTTGGAGATTATAGCTATCAGGGAAACAGGAATAGGGAAGGGAGTTCTACAGGCGAGAGGTGCGAGATATGAAGCTATTGGAGTAGAAGAGACGCCTACACTTAGCAGTTTCAACGGTAAAGGGGTGAGAGCGGGATGCCAGCCTAGTAGGACGCTTGAATTCATGAAGTCTGGGAACCAGCGCAAGCAGCTCATCGGAGCAATTACCATGAAAGTATTTGTAAAAAAAGTCAGAGAGAGGCGACGGCGCGTCTGTGAGAGAGCGACTTCAGACGAAATGTCAGATGATGGCCGATTACATTGCATATCCGTCACTGGATCTTATCAAGAACCCCGAGGCAAACAGAAGGGGTTCCAGTCCATATATGGTAGCAATACTGCATGCAAGGGTGAATGGTTGATTTGTAGATCTGAAGGATCGATTCCGGGGAGAAAAATTTCCTGGCGCGACACAGGGGGCTAATTTTCCTTGCGGTGGACGAAGTTTGGTGGGGTTATTAAAAATTAAACCGAACGGCACACACGGTGTAATGAAGTAAAAATTTACAAAATATATTTAAAATGTACAAAATATCTGCAACAATGTACATTGTAAAATTGTAATAAATTTAACGCAACATAAGCGTTTCATAAAACAAACTGAAGAAAGCAATTACTAGTTGAGAAATTTGTTCTCTCCTATCTAGAAAATTAATTCGGTAGAAATAAGGGAAATTTTCATTGGATGCAAATAAATTCGGTAGACATAAGGGAAATTTCATTGGATGACAATAAATTCGGTACACATGAGGGAAATATTATTGGATAAAATTAAATTCGGTACAAATAATGGAAATTTCATTGCATAAAATATATTAAAATCAGATAATATGGATATGGTTGAAAAGCGGATATCTAAAGTGGAGGGAGCATTCTCTGTTAATGATAGCCTTGAAGGAGCCAGAGGAACCAAATATATTTTTAAAAAACAAAGAACAAAAAACAACCAACATATTAAATGTCGTCCCTTCAGAAAGACATGAAGAAGTGCTAAAAATATATTTTCATAGCCAGATTTTGGTTTTCCAAGAATTCTGATGTTTGGTCAGATTTTTAGGAGACACTTAAAACTTTTCAGTACCAAACTCCTAGTTTAAACCTCACTCACAGAAATAGACGTTCTAAATTGATACAAAAAGACGCCAACACTGTATTGACTGTAATGGAAACTCGAAAGCACGTAAAATACGACTTTCCGAGCTAATGGAATATACAAAAATAAGAATCTCTCTGCTAGAACAATAGCGTCCTCTTCCCCGGAATTTTGAAATTCATACAGACCGAAAGTTTCAAGCCTGAATACTAGATAACTTAATGAAAAAAACGAAAGAAACTTGTCGGATAATAGGACATTTATTTAGAGCAAAGATTAAATTTGAAAGACACCAAAAATCTGAGTAAAATATGTATTGCGTTAGAAGCTTTACATATTGGGAACTAGAAGATAACATTTTAAATCATCATTATTGATTATATTGAAGCCGCATTAAAGTGAAGAGAATGAGTGGAAATTTGAGGAACAATCAAAACAATGGAAAAGGTAGGCCCTTTGAAATAGGCTTGAAACATTGCAGAAAGTGATGGAATATTAAGACAACGTATTATCAACTGATGTTTAGTGAGAAATACTTTATACTGAATCAGTTAAATGCTATAAGTGATACACGCTTGTATATCATGTCTCTTTCGAATCATCACTGACTAGACAGTAGTTTTTCCGGCAGTAGTTTGTCGTTTCATTTTGCGGTAGACTGGTTGCCAACCAAATCTATACGACCAAGTCTATTCTGCTATTGAATCAATGGCTCTGGAGAGAATAGATGTCTACATATCTTTTCCAAGTGTATTTATGTGTAAGTGAATGTAATGAACCCGACTAGAATTGGAACTCGAATCTATCGATTTCTTATTCCGAGTCATTATGCATTACATCACAAAGCACATATTTTATGGCATGACAGCAAAAGAGAATAAATCATGACAATAATATTTATTAAAATAATGCATTTTCCTCGATGTGTATTCACTTTCACTTTATTTAATTTATGGGGTAAAATATCTGCTTGAATGTATTGGTTTCAAATTAAGGATGGAAATGAAAATCATCATGAATGAATTAGATGTTAAAATAAAAAAAAAGGTTAAATGAAAGTATTATATTTGAGGCTGAAAAGAGAAGTGGTTCTCGGAGTCCCAGGTCACATTCCTCCTCTTGCGATCTTAGGTTTCCTTGATAACTCATCATCTTCAATTTTCAATTAAATTTTGTTTTTACCGATATATCAGGGCTTTATTAGAGATTTCCTCTTTTTTCCGCGACACGAATTCTGTTGAAATATAGAAACGCTCGAATGATGGACAAACGAATTCTACAAGAACCACTCTGCCGAGATTTAAAAAAAAACAGTGATGTTTATATAGAGTAGAAGTCAGCTGATGTCACTGAGAAATCAAATAATCAGAAGCAAGGATCAGTTGACGCACATTTAAATCTGCATAAGCCAGCATGTGTAGGTGGTAGAGATTTGTATATTGATAACTACGCAATCTTAACGTTCAGAAATACATTTATAACCCTTGCATATGACTGCAATTGTTTCCTTTAGATTTATTGTTCTATTTAAATGTTATATTCTGCCCCTGCAATTAATTGTTTTACCTGTTGAGTGGCATTGATATAGAGAATAAAAACAAAAAGAAAATTGTACGTTAAACCAAAGCAATTTGAAGATAAATGTGCATATGGTTAAATACATTTCCTTGTAGATGTGTGCGGACATATTCTGTCTTCTGATATAACCACTAAGCATAGTGTGTGTACGTGCAAACTTATGATGTGAAATGAAGATAGGAATAGTAAGAAGTAAATGAAGATTAGAGTAATTAATTGAAACGTTAAATATAACAAACGTTCAAAAACATTCTGAACATATTGGAGATTGTGGTTCAGATTGGAGTTGACTTGATGTTATTCATTCACCTGCGACTACCAGGAAAAACCTCATGTGAATATGCCAAAGTATGAAATGATAGTAAAGCTGAAAAAAATAAAATGTTTCATCAAAATACCTTGGGCAAACTCATTCTGCACACGTTGGAAGTCAATGAAGTTATGGAGCCAATACTGGAGAATTATGTCTCGGTATTTGAATGAAATCAATCAATTACTTTAGGAGACTCTTCCATTTTTTATTCAGTCTTATTTTCCTCCCACACTCACAATGACATCATACTTCTCTGTCTTCTTTGACTAAAGATTTTACCCGTTCTTTTTTTAATTGATATTTCCGTTTCATTTTTTATTTATCAGCGATTTTTTTAAATTCTATATTATCGTTATAACCATTTATTATTATCTACTGCCAAATTCTTTGTATTCTGATATGCATGTGATCATACCCACCAAATGTATTTCCACTTCGTTATTTTGGTGTATTATGGATTCTCTCTTTCTCATTAATATTATTTTTATTATAATTTTATATTGTTATTATAGTAGATGTTGCCAATTAATTTTTTACGTATTTTATTTTCTATTTTAGTATTCATGTTTTTAGTTTTTTCTTCATTGTTCATTACCACACTCGTCTACCTTCTCGCTATTTCCTCTGTATTACTCATCAGTCAGTTACTTTCAACTTTTCCTCTCCTTTACGTTATTATTCATTTATGTACATATTTATGTATTTTTCAAAGTCCAGATTATGCTTCGAATAAATAAGCCTGTTGGAATTGCTGGTCGTGTTCGAGATCTAATCGAATTCACACACGATCCGAATGAAACTCAGTTCCATCTGTATTTCCTGAATCACTCTTCTCTCTCGCCAATCCCCCGTCTTCTCTCGCTCCCTCTCTCTCCTTCTGTCTAGTTACCTCTCTTTTATCACAATGGATTCAGGATTGAATCATGTTTCTAATAAGTTTGTTTTCAAATCTTCCATTCTTAATTGATGTGGAGATAAACAATTCTTGTTCAAAATAGGGAAGAATATTTCCATCACATTTTGTAAAATTATTAACAGCGTAAAATAGAGTTTCTAACATTAATGGTGAATCCTTTCATTAGATTCTCTCCTGTTTAATGTATATATTTTATTTTTTGTTATATGACGACTGCATTTCTGCATAATTTACAGATTTTGTAGCTGCTATTCCGTTTGAAATGAGCGTGCAAATTCCTGATTAACCATTATACATAATGTTTCTCTTCTTCTGATTCGAGCTTATGAATAATACTCTAATCTTTGCCTGTTCACTAGGAAAGGCAATGATAATAAAACTCGTTCTATGAAAGATTCGCTGATATTATATGATTGTATGATTCAAAGAGATTTAGATGTCTAATTACTTGCTTTTACAAGAGAAAGTGTTTGGATCGTCCTTCTTTCAAAAGACTGTTACGGGCATATGACAAACTGAGCTGCTAATTCGAAATGACGGACCAGTGAAATGGAGCAAATATATCTGAACAGTAGAGAGCGCATAAGAAAATTCCAGATAAACTTCCGTGGATACAAAGTCGGATTGACCTATTCGGTTTGATTATCATCAGTGCAGGAAATCAATGTTATAGAAATCCCCCAATATGCACGCAAAAATCATTGAGGAAATCACCAATATTACGTTCTCCTTATTACGAGTTGTTTCTTTCTATCAATTATTCGTTATTTTGAAGGTGTTCTTGAGTAAGTTGTATTTAAAAGGTACAGCTGGTAAATGTTGCAATACGTATTTCCATTGTTAATTTAAGAGGATGAAATATTCACATAGTTTATACAATGTTTTCTGCCACATTGTTTTCTAACAAGCATTTTCGCTATTCTATAATGTAGATACATATCAAGCATTGAAAAGAGAATAATTCATACAGGAATAGAAACATAAACTTGATTTTCTGTGTTAAAGTATTTTGGACAGTTATGACGTTTAATCTTGGTAGGAATTGTAATACTCTGAGAATTCGCTCTCTGTTAAATTTGAATAAGTCTGGTGAGAAGGCACATCATTGTCTTACGTCCCTTTCCATTTATGTATATTTACTATATTCCTTTGTCATGCGTATGTAGTATGTTTTCTCCCAGTATAATGTCTGCATTATTCAAGTACCCTTCTCATATATATGAAGCTTACCTAATGACTTCAACACTTCTTTGTAGCTTAATTTATCAAACTCTTTTGTATAATCTATACAACATAGCTATACATCATTTTCCGTTTGTATTGCT
>CAXIWW010000158.1:2500-35000 GCA_964036315.1 Acanthosepion esculentum | reverse complement strand
TGTTCTGATATGCCTGTAAAGGAGCAGTTTTTTCATGATTTAATGCACTGTTGACCATGGCATCATAACATAGAGGAAAAAATTCCATAATGGATATTTTTTTACGTTCTAATGAACGCTCAGCACATTATCAACCGTTTTACACTTAAAAGCATAATGAAAAATATTACGGTAATAGATAACAACGCACAACTGTGTATAAATATTTATACTAATGATAAACTTATACTTCTTGGAAGAAGATCGAAAGCACTTGGATAATGAAAATAAAAGAAATTTAAATAGCAATAGCAGATTTTTTTCATCGTTTAACATCAATAAATGGAAGGTTATTCGTGAGTATGAACGGATTTTAGTAAAAATTATCAGATATAATGTCTGTAACTTATTCAATCAGACATGACTATAAGAGAAGTTGCTGCCTAAATACACAAATGTTAATATATATATATATATATATATGTATATATATAGAGAGAGACAAAAATTCTTAAGTTGGCTCCCTCTGTTTTCTATCTTTTTGTAAGTGTAACGCCAGATCATCTATATTCCTGCTAGGGGGCGCTCTGCATTGTTTTCAACATCTGCAAAAGTACAGTGTGTCATAAACGGGTGAAAACACTGCTAGTATACATCTTGATGGGAGGATCGCTTTTCTGCATACTTAATTCGAAACCACATAATTCCGAAACTATATAAACATACATGGTCGAACATAAGAAGCCAAATACTGGGTCACATTCTAGCGCCATCTGCTCGTCCTCAATCGATATCATCAAGGCTATCATTGAAACCATCATTATGCAACGGTCGCGGCAAAAGTTACAACTGCTTTAGGTTGGTGTGGTATGTCAATTATAGAAAATTATCTGATCGATACAGTTGTCATCGGGATGCTAACAAAGATGACCCAAGAAATAGAACATGGCATCCTTAGAAACGTATTCAGTTCTTGTGGAAATGGCTTCCACCATTTGGAAAGAGACGCTACCCACATTGAAATGATAATTACTTCCAGTAAACCGCACATTCTAAGGTAAATGGCAGAATAAGAGCTGGACAAAATAGAAAGTGGTCAATCTGTTTTCCAAAACATGACATAAGGTGTAGAAATATTAAGGTGTCAAGTGTGTTTAGAATAATCGTGCTCAAAGCCAAGCCATTATCAACATCATCATATATATATATATATATATATATATATATATATATATATATATATATATATGTATATATATATAAATAACGAGGATAAGCTACCATTTTTAACACACGTCATGTTTATCTCTCTCTCTCTCTCTCTCTCTGTATATATATATATATATATATATATAATATATATATATGTGTGTGTGTATTTAGGCAACAAATTCTCTTTTAGGCACGTCTAATTGAATAAATTGCACACATTATACCTGCTCATTTTTAACAAAATCCGTTCATACTCACGAATAACCTTCCGTGTATTGATATTAAAGGATGAGAGAAATGTGATAAGGCTGTTTAAATTTCTTTTATTTTCATTTCACAAGCACTTTCGATCTTCTTCCAAGATCATTTTCAGCGGTGCAAGTAGTATAAAACTATATCTTCTTCAGGGATACAAGTTTTTATACAAAGCTGTGCGTTGCTATCGATTACTGTAATTTTTCATTATGCTTTTAAAAGCAAACGGTTGACAATGTGCTGAGCGCTCATTAGAACGTGAAAAAATATCTATTATGGAATTTTTACTCTAAGTTATAATGTCATGATTTTACGTGCATTAAAATGTCGAAAACTCTTCCTTTATAGACATTTCAGAACATTACTGAAATATTTATAGTTAATTCTTTTCAGTGTCGGATTTAATTTTTTTAATATATATTGCTTCTAAGATCTGTAGGTTGAATTTATTATTTTCTTGTTGTAGGATAGTTGTGTTGTCGAGCAAGAAATGTTGTTGTAGATGTCTCGCATATATATTTGTTTTATGTTGGAGATACATTCTCCAAAGTGACATTTAAAGTGGTATATAATGTTGGTGGGGAGTAGTTTTTGCGTATAATTAAATTGGTTGTATTTTATTTTTTATAATATATAATGAATTTTTATCTTTTTATTAGAATCCATGGAATATATGCAAAAAGAAATTGTATTTATTTTTTATTTTAATTTTATTTTGTTTATTTTTTTTGGTGGAGGAATTCATTTTTACTCGGTTAATTAAATTCTGTATAAGGCCTATATTCTAGTAATCTTGACATTCACTCTTATAGTTGAGAATGCAAGAGTTTTTGTACCTGACTAATCATAAAAAGTTGTCTTGCCATTTGATAAATAACGACGAAAAACATGGTGATGCCTTCCAATACACGGCAGTACATTAATCTTTATCACACTGTATATAACATAATTTTCTGGGCAAAATGTTTATCCTGCCACAGTGTGCTTAAATTTCATTCTTGCGTTGTCATATTTTGCTATGACAACAGAAAACAAGTTTGAGCGAGATTAACAATATGGATGATGCAATTGATAGGCCTTGAAATGAATTCAGTGAATAGGGGATAATATTAAGAATGCGGTGTTCTAAAGGGTGGGCTGATTACTGAAGCACGTTCTTTTTATCTAAATCAATTTTATAACGCTTATAATTATGCGAAATACGCAATAATACGTTCTAATTTATTTATATTTTGACGGCGGTCTGTATTAGGTATGACTTTATCGATATACATATTGCCAATTAGAGATGAATAGGAATATATTCTTTGCGAATATTTGAAGAGGTAACACGTGGGTGAAGCCCTATTGTTCAATTCTGATTCAGGAATAGCTTCAGGGTTCGGTTTTAAATGAATTATGTGAGTAAACATAGCGGATTAATTTTTTTTTTTTAGATTGATCGCTTTCAGATTTTCACCTGTATGAGTGATTAACAATTTTAAATGATTAATGTATTCAAAATGCAAACACTTTTCTTTCTCTGTTCTTTTCTTTTACAAAATCCACCCGCTAAAGACATGATAGCCACTGAAAGTAAGAGTCGAAATAGTAATGTTGAAAGAGGCTAATGATAAGAGAATACTTAAGGAACTATTGTTTATGAGTATAATCAAGATAGATAACGATTGTCACTAGACTTGGATGTGTTCTTGGAATGATTAAGGTGGGATTCTATTTGAAAAAAGTGCCAGTTCTTGGGAAAACACTGCCTGCGTCGAACATTCTTCTTACATTCAGAATATGAAGGAAATGAATCCGACTCAAATCGTAGAAATAGTATATCGTTCCCTGATACAGTGGAACTAAAGAATGGATCTCATCTGGGCAGAAATAGCGACAGATTAGCGATTGCCTTTGTCTGTAGGAAAGAGGTTGTTGAGTGGAAAATAATTAATCTTCCCTTTTACCATGTAAACAATTTTAAACTGTATAATGATGGAATATAGTGATTGAACAGTGCAAGCCTAGACTAGAAAAACGATAATTTATATTTAGCATATCCTAGCTCTTGTAAAGGTAAAACATGGAAGAACATGTCTTTTACTTTCTGGAATATCAAACTGAGCCGCCATTTTGTTTCAACATCTTTAGCAATGTAATCTGTATATGTTCCATTTGAGGTCTGGAGTAAAATTTATGTAACTATTTTCTAATATTTAATACTTTTCTACGTAATATTTTTCCCTAGCTTCTTCTTTAATATGCCATGCTTCGTTCATTCATCAGAAGTCTTGGCTCCCACTAGTCTCGTGTTTATCTAAGCAACGCCTTACTCTCCACAATATCTACTTGTACAGACTCTGTCATTCATTCATTGAAACTGATTCGGTATGTTGCACGCTATTTGTCCCTTCACTTTCCTTCTATATGCCACGTGAAGTTTAAATTTTACAAGTCTACTTTCCTCATAATTTGTCCAAATATCTTCAGCTGTCTCGTTTTGAATTTAAGCAGAAGTGTCCTGCTTGTTTCTGTTTTCTTTAGAACCTCCTTGTTGCAGAAGTGTTATGTACGTGATATTCTCTTATCCATCTGGAGAAAATAGACCAGTATTTACTATCGTACTAGAGGATAGATATGATATAGCAGTTCTGTAAAGATTTCTTTTTTCTATCGATATTTTTACTCCAGATTTTGTTTATATTCAGGAAGGTCTCGTCTGCTATTTTATCACACATTCGGATTCCCTCTTCTTTTATTGGACGAGACAGATTACTTTATTTCTGTTCCTGCTTGATCCTTTCGTCTCCATTTCAAAGCGCACACATTTGGCTATCTTCTTTGTTGACTACGATAGATTGACTCGCTTTTATTGTTTGTTAGTCCTTCTTAATCACTTTTTCTGTGTTATTTTTTTCTAGAATGTTAATCTTATTGTTTTATTTTCGGTGTGGTCAGTGATTCTAATGATTTCCGTATAAGGAAATGGTCTAATATGGTAATCTATAAGATGGTTTGAAAAACTTTTAACAAGCGTTTGTTTCAGCTTATTAAGTTCTTTAAAGAAAAGCGAAAATATACGTTCATTACGTAGATTATTTTTTTTTTGTTTTAGCGGAGAACAAAAATTAAATTGATTATCTCAAAACTGCATTCGAAGAAAACTCAACTTTACTTATGAACTTAGCCAAAAAAACTACCATTCTTGGACGTTCTTGTAGAGTCTAGTAATAAGAAATTCGCTACTTCGTTATATAAAACCCCACAAGTAAAATCTCTTCGCATCTTAATTTTACAGTCAATGTCATCTCAGCTACGAAATAGGTGTTATTAAAAATTTCCTAATGAGAATGCACAATAGATCTTCTCGTCTGTGTTTCTTTCAAGAACTTAATAACGGTTTTCCAAATCATCTTTTTGATTACAATATTAGATTTTTTTTCTTTTTACGGTATCCAATAACAACACTGAACACGCAGAAAAAAATATCATTAACATTTTCTACAAGAATCAAATAACGTAATAACTATAAGCAAGTCGAATCTTCACTTAGAAACGCCATAAAGAGAAACGCAAATCCAGCTGACAAAAACAAGAAAACAGAATTATTTATTATAAAAATTTAAAACTGCTAATCTCAACGTTAAACATAATAATTCACGCACAAGATCCAAATTACAGGAAAAAAATCTTATTTAAAATTGACATGTCTCTTAAGGAGCCGTGTCCCTGAACAATATAAATTTGTAAATAATTGTATTGGATATAATAGCATCATCCACATTTACAAAAGGCTTGAAAATAATGGAAGTAATATTAATAAAAATAAAGAAAAAGTAAACATTAAAAGAAAATATCGACTATAAACACGGCCACAATGTGCTGACCGTGTTTGAAAAATAAAACATTCCTATAACTCTAGATACATACATAACTTATCGATATATTCATTTTAAAGTAAAATAAAATTCATCCGTGATAATAGATAAACGTATAGCCGAGAACGCTTGGAAGGCATTCGAACAATTTGTATATAATGTCCTGAAAAGAAAAAAAAGTATACGAACTCATAAGACTCAACCGCAAGACTTTGCCAGTCGTTTTCTGATATATATATATATATATATATATATATATATATATATAATATATATATACTCTTGCTGGTATAAATAAGTTTCTAAGACTTAAATTATTCTGCTGTCTTCTGCAATGACATTTGAAAGGCGTCTTTTATATTTTTTCATCAACGGCTTTAACATTTGCAAAGAAGCCGTTTTTCCCTGCGTCTTTAAGATTAATGGAACAGACATACTGTACTTATCAGGTCGGTCTGTACTTGGATCAAACAGGTAAGGATTAGCGGCGGTGAAATGAATTACCGTCCTATTGACTCAACCCCGGAGACATTAGTAAGTCATGAGTAGCTTCTTAAAGCTGTGCATAGGAACAATAGTGATATGAGGAAGCGGTTATTACGGCCAAGAGCAGTCCCCTCGTGGCGAACGAAGCGAAGTGCAGGATAAAAGGAGAAATTTGAATAGAAATAAAGGCGATGGACATTTGCTTATTAGGAATTCTTTTTATATTCAATAATAAGAAAGAACATTCGAGAGGCACGTATCAAGATCTGACACAATGCCGTCATTGCTATACGTTCTCGGGCTTTAGCCGTGAATCTTTATTCCTTTTGATATTAACATCTCGTCTTGAAAGTGCTTATATCAGAGTATTGGATTAATATATAGTGACTAAATTATTTACACTATTTAAATTGTTCGGAATTTTCCTCATGTTTGTTGTCATATTCACGACGTTTCGGCCACGCTCCGGCCTCCTTCTGGTTCCCAAGAGCACATGACCCAGTGGATAAAACCGTTGGTTGAAACGATCCAATGACTTGACACAAAAGGTTATGAGTTCAATACCTGGCAGCAGCAGAACTGAACAAAAAGAGAGATAAGTTAAAGGGAAATAACCGAAACTGAGATATCCGAAAGAGACATGGCACGTGGAACTAGAAAAATCTAAGCCGGTAAACGAAATAAAGGGTTCAGTTCGAAATTCTAATCTCCTGAAAAAGACAGGAGTTTACAACAGCCGAAACGTCGTGAATATTACAACAAAGATGAGGACCGAACTATGTAAATAGAGTAAATAATTTTAATACGTCACCTCAGAAATATAGACAGATACTTATATTGTATTAAAATAGGCTTCATGTTTTTAGTTAATTATATCATATAATAAGCATGCATTGTCGAAAATAATATATATATAATTTTTCTCTCTCTATTCTACTGTGGCAGAATTAAAATTAAAAGACAAATTTTGTTAAGTTTGGTATTATGTCGAATTTGCTTTAGAATCCAAGCAGCCTTTGATTAATTGAATGATATACAGCAGTCATAATTTTGATGAATGTTTTGAAATATTGGTTTCATGTATTATCGATTTTCCTCATGTATTTCTTGAAAAAAGTGACCTAGTAAATATTTTACCATTTGGTTGAGAACCTATGGCCTGGTGATTGCCACACTTCCTCATTATTACGACGCTTACATTTTCATAGATTGTAAAAATGTATTTTAAATAACGTTTGTCAAATCTGCATCGGAGTCATTCGATATTCTGACAATTCGGTTGTAACAGCCGATCCGTTTGCAATATTTAAGATTAATTTAAATTTTTCATGCACTGGTGCCATTAAATAATTTTCTTTGGCCAGCAAATCAAGATGACATGATTTCTTAAACTTTCGAATTAGACGTTCGAATATTATTAAGAATATTTGATAATTATTAAGATATTATGATTCAGGATAATTCATACACAACTGTATTACATCCAAAATAGACAGTTATTGGAGTCTAGAGGTTCCAATACGTACAAGATTGTATATATCAAGAACAAATCAAATGACTCATAAAGATCTTCGAGAAAACGCTTCCAGTGCAAGCGTAGAAAATATGTACATATTCACAGGTTATTCGTACCTGGGTATATTTACAATCAGACAAAATTTGGTGGCGAAATCTTATTGCTTGGCATAGTAACGACTCTGAAATCTAGATCACAAAATATTTCCAAATAGAACGTGTTGCTAAATCTCGGTAGATTTAGATCCATTCTAGAAGGGAATAAAAACCCATCTCAGACATGAAATGCGTGTGATCGTGGACGCAGACATATATGGTCTGGTTCCCCAGCTGTGGTTCACGTAGTCCTCAACAAAATCCACAGAATTTGCAATGCGATAGATCCTGACCTTGCATTTCGTCTACAGTCGCTTTCTCACAAACGTGCTGAGGCTTCCATCTGTCTCTTATACAAGTATTTTCACAGCAACTGTTCCGCTGATATACTTTCGCTGGTTCCCAGACTGCGTGAATTTGATCGTGCTACTAGGCTGGCATCTCGGTTCCACGCGTTTACTGTCGAAACAGTTAAATGTAACCGTATCTTCTACTCAAAACAGCTTCTTCTCTCGCACTTCCAATCTGTGTAACTCCCTCCCTTTTGCTTGCTTCTCTAATAACTATAATCTTCAAATATTCAAGTGTAATGTCAATTGACATCTTCTGATACGTTGACCTTGTTCCTCGTCCTTCGCTGTATCCTCTCCTCAAACACGCCTCTTTACTCTTGTTCTCAATCCTCTGTTACTCATTGTGTACTAGTGGCATTCCCGCCTTGCTTGGGGTGATTGCTTAAAAGGAATCCAAGCCCACCTATTAACCTTGGGCCAATTCCAGGTTCATTTAAAAGCTTTCTCGGACCCACGATGAGAATCTTTGATCTAAACGATATAAACGCTAGGGTATATGTATTTGCTTTGAAATTTCGCTCATGTTTCGGCACTTTTATTCATTTCACCAACCAAAGATTTACATAAAATTAATTTTCCAGTTATAATGACAGAGTATAATACAACTTGTCTTGGCCACCAAGGGACAAAATCCTCAAAAAGAGAATATATCTCAGTCATTCAAAATTGTAAAAGAAAGTATCCATTCTCCAAATTTAGTAAGATGTAATTGTCCGATAACTTTTGTATATATATATCGCGGCAGAGGGGTACAAAAGAAGCGATTCAACGATTGCCTGAAAAATATTTATGGTGTTTGTCACATCACACATTGACAATGGTCAACCATAGATGCGAACCGAGACGCCTGACGTCTCACGGTTATTCATGCTGTCTCCTCCTTTGAAAATACCTGTTGGGCCGCTGTCAAGGACAAAAGGCAGAGAAGGAAGTACTGCAACGTTATGACATCTAGCCCAGGTAGGACTTTCAGTTGAAACTTTTGCGCAGTGTATGCCTGTCCGACATTGGACTTCCAAGTGACGTGTACAGACTCCCTCTTGATCATCGTATTGCGATATATATCTATATATATATATATGCGTGTGTGTGTGTGTGTGTGTGTGTGTGTGAAAGAGAGAGAGAGAGAGTGGGCGTACGGATATAGAAACATAAGCTACCTGGCGACACTCAATTTCACGCCTCGATTGATGTTCAAATTGTTTGAATACCGCTTGAGTCGTGATACAGATGTTTTCAGAAGTTTAGATGATACTAATCGTGATCCACATTAGATAAACCCATAAACGCACAATATATTGATCATTATGCCCTAATTTTAACTGGTTTGTATATATATATATATATATATATATATGAAGATTAAATATTCTTGACCTCTAAGAAAAGAGTTCGAATGTAATACTGATATTTGGTCATTTGGCCAGATATTAGCAAATGGGTTGAAACTAAGATATTTCCTCGTAGCTATATTCGCTGACACATTTACAGTAAAACTAAACAGATTCCCTCACACACACACACACACACACACACACACACACAAATATATATATATATATATATATATATATATATATATATACACATATATATACGTATGTATGTATGTATGTATATATGTATACACACACACACACATATATAATAGAAAGAACGATATACATTGTGAAAATTTATAGGTACGTTTCTCGTTGTCGTATATAATTAAATATTCTAAATCGAATGAAATCTATTTGTATCCAGTATTGTATTCCAAAGAATGTGTGGTGTTGTTCCAAATATTTATTCATGAAGTTTCTCTGATTTTCTTTCAAAAGAGTCCCAAACACGAACAACATTTAATATTTCAACACGTCGCCCGAATGTCTTTCCTTGCATTGTGTTCTATTGCTTTGGCCTCCAGTCTCCTTTTGTTGTCATCTGAAAATCATTTTCGTTCATGTTTTTTTTTTCTTTTTCTCAGTCTAATTCCAAACAACGTCTCTTTCGTGTGTGTGTGTGTGTGTGTGTGTGTGTGTGTTCGTTTTCTCCCGCCACAACGTACACGAGATATTCACTCAGGAGAACTCGATGCTTTAAGAATTCAATATTATTATTTTTAGTTTAATATGATGATGAAAGGTGACTCGGATAGAGTTATTTTATATTTTAAAGTAGAAAGAGAATAGAAACAGAAACATACATCTCAAGAGAAAATAATGTAAATTTTTATCGATGTTTTGACAAGGAAAGTGAAGGAAAATTAAGAGGAAAGACAAGTGAAAGAGAAAACAAGAGAGTTAAGTGAAAGATAGAGCGAAGCGTGATAAAATAAGAGAAAGAGAAGAGGGAAAAGCAAGAGAAATTAAGAGAGAGAGATTATTACATAAGAATGTTAGTAGAGAAAAACTCGTATTTACAATAAATATGTTAAAGTGAAATTTGGCGTTATACTGCAAAATAGAATAGACTAGTTTTAATGAATATGTGCAACATTGTGAACGCCAACCTCACGCGGAGATAATTGAGTGTAGCGTTTATTTTTGGAGTTTTTAAAGCTGTTCTATTAATAGTTCTGCCAACATTAAACAGTAAGATAAAAATCACAATTAAAAATGTATACATGATGGTAAATATTCAGTAAACGGTGTCGATCACGGATTAGTAATAGATTCAAGCGAGGTAAATAGAAACTATGGAGAGAGTTAGATTTCTGGATGTGGCTACTTTATTCGAATAGCTACTCTCGGTGTGCCTGTGTTATGTGTCTGGGAGTGTTAAGGCTTCCTGGGTGACGAGTGAAATATGGATATTTCGATGGAAGCTGTGCTCAAATAAATGCTTAAGACATGAAGCAAATACCAACTCTACAGCATTCGAGGCCATTGCATTTTGGAAATAGAACAGCATGATAGCTAGCAGTTTTACATTTAAAGAAATATTCAAACACATAACATCAAGAAGTAAACATGGCATGGTGAGATTCGACTCTGGGTCATATGGTCGGAAAACAATCATTCTATTAATATATGCAATTAAAGATGTAAAAGTGAAGAAGACATTTTCATATATTTTTCAATATAAAAAATATAGCGTTGATAATATTATTTTGAAGAGTGAGGAATCGCCAAATATTTATAAAAGTGTTTTTGAAACCCCTAATACATACATACATATACATACATATACATATATATATATATATATATATATATATATATATATATATATATATTAAGCTATTCGCCCCAAGCAAGGCTGAAGTGCCACTAGCACGTAAGGTGTTAGAGAGAGTGGGAGCAAGAGTAAACAGGCTTGAAAGAGGAAAAGCTGAAGAGAAGGACGGCGAATAGATCAAGGCATCTGGAGATGTTGACTGACATTGCATTTGAATATTTGGAAATTATAGCTCTCAGTGAAGCAAGTAGAGGAAGATAGTATGTGCAAGACATAAAGCTA
Organism: Acanthosepion esculentum; assembly: GCA_964036315.1. Lineage (NCBI taxonomy): Eukaryota > Metazoa > Mollusca > Cephalopoda > Sepiida > Sepiidae > Acanthosepion > Acanthosepion esculentum. The sequence continues at coordinate 23,803 of CAXIWW010000158.1, read as the reverse complement.
CTGAAATAGAAGAGACAGCTACATTTAACCGTTTCGACAGTAAAAAGGTAGAACCGTGATGCCGCCCTAGTGCCACATTTAAATTCATGCAGTTTGGTAACTAGCGAAAATAGCTCATCGGAGCAGTTAACGTAAAAGTATTTGTAGAAAAGACAGACAGAGAGAGAGAGAGGCGATGGCACGACTGTGAGAGAGCGACTGTAAACGATATACCAGATTAGGGCCAACGACATTGCATATCTGTCTCTGGATTTTGTCGAAGATTGTAAGACAAAAAGCGGGGGCTCCAGAACGTATATGACAGCAATATACCCTGCAAGTGCGAATGCTTGATGTAGAGATTTGAAGGATGGGCTCGGGCTAGAAAAGATTTCTGGTGCGACACAGAGAACCAACTTTCCTGCGGTTGATGAAGCTATTGATTCAAAGTAAATGTTCCTTCTCGGGTTAGCGGACAGTGTGAGATCAAGGAGTCGCAAAGAGGTCCTCGCATGGAACTGAGCATCAGACATTCTCATAGGAGGTAGGGAGAGTTCTATGTGGCGGGAAATAGAGAGCAGTTTTGTTTTTGAGGCATTAAAATTAACCAGCCATATCCTGCATCAGTCAGCAACGATGTGCGGTCCTTTTCGAGACCAACGACCAGGTTAATTTTGGTAGCGATACCAGATTTTCCATTTAAGCAGGAGGAAATAGTGCCGTCTGCATTGGGAACTGATGACATTGGAAAGATCGTTAATGAAGATAAGGAACAGTGTAGGACCCAGTATAGAACCTTAGGGAACACCTGCGTTCGTGAGAAAGGAACTGGAGGAGAATCCGTTAAGGCCGACTTTCATTACACGGTTTGACAGGAATGATTGTATTAAGTCAAATATTCGTCCTGAAATACCGTATGCATGAAGTTTACGGAGGAGGCCGGCACGCCAAACCCTATCGAACATTTTAGGGACTTCTAGAGACACGGCACGAGCTTCTCTGTTATTGTGAAGTGGTTATATATATATATATATATATATATATATATATATATATATATATATATATATATATGTATATATACACAAAAGAATTACTTTACTGCTATTGCCCCGACTCTGCCGTTTCGTGGTAATATGTCCACTTTTCAAGGGGTTAATCCGTATTACAATTGTAAATATTTTATATATATATATATATATATATATATATATATATATATATATATATATATTCCCCTCGTGTTACAGCTTTCTGAGCCGACCAAGCATAGAAATAAATACAATATGGGAACCAGTAATAAGCAGTGCCAGAGAAAAGCGGTAATAACAACAAAAATGCATTATGAGCTCTAGTAAAAACATTAATGATAACACCAAAAATTGCAATATGAGCACTGGTAAAAAATGATGGCTGAAGACATTAGGTATGTAATAACCAGAAATTCATACACATATGTCCTCAATGACACATGGCACAGTGGATAAAGCGTTAGTTAGATCCAGTGACAGGACCCAAAGATTGTGAGTTCAATACCTGCTTCAGGCAGAGAGGTGAATTAACAGGAGATAACTGATAACTGACATCCATTAGACATGGCACGTGGAACTAGAACCGTCTACACCAGTGAGCAAAATAAAGAATTCAGTTCGACCACCTGAAAAAGGCCGGAGCGTACAAATATGGCGACAAAAATGAATAGTCCGAATAATGTAAATAGTGTACATAATACCTAATCTCAGAAATATAAACAGTATATTTCTTATATTAATTAGTATACTAGAATCGGTATTGTTAAAATTAAGATTTTAAAATGTGGAATTTGATTAGGCATTTTCTATCCGCAATTTATTTATTTCAGTTTTTACCTCAGTTAAAATCATAAAACCAAAACCCTGCAGTTAATTTTTAACGGCATAATCTTTACCAGGGCTGTATAGTAAGCGCCCCACCAGTGGTACATGCACTGTTTTTAATTCAGATGTCATCTTCTCCTAGACATGATTCCAATAATGCCCAGGGAGTCAAGTTTGTACTGCCATGCGGCCCATACCTGCGTCAGCCGTATTCATAACTTTCCCAAGGGAATCTGTACGAAAGTGAAAGTATCGATATCGCCTGGAATTTTATTCACGAATTAATTTTCCGATTCGCTACACATTTCAATATACGCACAAATATGTTAGGATGTATAAGAAAAAAAAAAAAGGGTAAACAAGTACAAATCATAGTTTTCAAAAGAAGTTTAACTCGATTTTAATTAAAAATGCACGTCAACGTGGGATTGAGCAGAGGGTGAACTTTTCTTTCTTTTTGTTTTTGTGAAGTCGGCATTCAGAAGCAACTGATAAAACACCAAAGTTTGATAGATTGATTAGACGTCGATTTCGACAGTTTTAAGTTTGCTTGGCTTCTTAGTTCGTTTAGGAACGCGAGTGCTACGTAGGCGACTCACATAAAAATATAAATGATGAATAATGCTTTACTTCACTTTCTATTTAGCTCGTGAAATTGCCGTAGAGATAATTCTATGTAAAAGCAATTCTTCGTTTTCGCTCTTTCTTACTATATGACTATCGACTTTTATATATATATGAATATTACAAATCGTAGCAGTTTCCTTAATTCCGCTTTTCTTTTTGTATATATATTACTTACAGGAATAATGAGTCATTAATATCTACCTATCTATGTATGTGTCTGTCTCACTGTTTATCTTATATATATATATATATATATATATATATATATATATATATATATATATATATATATATAGTGTGTGTGTGTGTATGTCTGTGTGTGTCTCACACCCTGTGGGTCTGTCTTATTATCTATATACCTTTCTGTTTTCCTGTATCACTGTATATATCACTACCTATCTATTTATCTATATACTTATATATGTCTGTCTGACTATCCATCTATAAAGCTGTCTGTCTCATTATCTATTTACCTCATTATCTATCACATTATCACTGTATATTTTGTCTGTCACGCTATCTCTCTCTCTATCTTTTTTTCTGTCGCACTCTCTTTCTATTTCTCTTTCTGTCTGTCACACTATCTACTTACCTATCTATCTACCAGACAATCTTTCTGTCTGTCTCTATCTATCTATCTATCTATCTATCTCCGTCTATTTATGTATGTATGTCTATGTATTTTTCTGTGTCTCTATGTATTTTCTCTGTCTGTCTCCAATTTTTCACTATGCTTGTCTTTCGATGTATCTATATTCTCTCCCTCCCTCCCTCCCTCCCTCCCTCTATCTATCTATCTATCTATCTATCTATCTATCTATCTATATATATATATATGTGTGTATATATATATATATATATATATATATATATATATATATATATATATATAATTTATTGTATGAATTTTATTGCACTGTGATTTAGCATATTTTATTTCATCTATTTTACCTGTAAAATTATTTATATCGATTCAATATTCTTTTCTCTTTTTCAACTTTTCTTTTGGGATAACTCTTAAATTTCATCTCACTTTCATTCTCATAATTCCACATGTATTCATCTATAAATGTGAGCGCCTAGTAAAATTACTTCTAACTCTCCTCGATTTCACAGTTCACCATATGCACTGCGCATTCTCTCATGTGTATTGACTAGAGTAAAAAGAAAAGAAGACAGTCTATATTTATATTTGTCTGTTCCATCTTCTATTCAATCATAGTCTATCAGTGTCCACAGTTACTTCGATTCTCGTCTTTGTTTCTCTGAGATCACCAATTTCTATCCTCTTGTTTCCGCAGAGTAAGCGGTGAACGAGTAACTAATGTGATCAGTTCAGTGACCGATTCCCAACCTACAGGGATTAGATCTCACCGATTTCCCGCGTATTTCTCGCCAAATATCGTCGTAAATAATCTCTGACAGAATTTCAGTTAATCGAAGTTCTCAGACATTTATAGGGGTCGGTCGGAAAAGAAATTAAGAATAAAATTCCATACGAAGTGCTCTGACTGCATGCAAGTTGAAAAGCTAAAATTATACACACAGACACACACGTCTATCTATGTATGTATCTATGTATGTATGTATATATATATATGAACATATATATATATATGAACATGTATATATATATATATATATATATATATATATATATATATATATATGCGTTTTATCTTATTTGCTTGATTGTTTTGATGTACTTGCAAAATGTGCCATCAGAGTTTTTTTAACAACCGAGTATAATTTTAGTATAATTAATATATATATATATATACATATATATATACATACATATATATATATACATAAGGAATATAAATGAAATAATAATAATAAAAGCATAAGAATATTAATCTACAACCCAGTATGTCTGAAGATTTTAATTGATTTTTTTAATAATTTTTATCGTTCAAAATATATATATATATATATATATATATATATATATATATATATATAACTTTAGAAAATTTCTAACGACGGCTTCAGAAGAAAAGTATGTTATTCACGAAAAGTTATTTTGTTTTATTTTTTAAGTATGTTCTGTGTAGCTTTTGATAACATGTATTTGGTGATATTGTTTTGCAAAGGATCTACTATTTTGAGAAGTAAGTAATGAGTTTAAAAGTTTCTTATAGTTTGCGATTAAATGTAGGATTATTTTTGTAGTGTCAATAATGACATTCGTACTAGAGTTGGATAAAAATCCAACGAAATCTTAAACATATGTAATTTGGATAACTTCTACTTTGAAAATATTCTCTGGTGAAATGCCGTCTTCAGGGAAATAATCTTGTGAAATAAAATTAATTTGCTGATGATGACTATTCTATGGCGAAATATCTGAATGTATATGTTTTCCAAATTGTATTATATGCATATCATTCTGTCAGGTTCTCAATTACCTGAACAAACATCTCTCTCTCTCTCTCTCTCTCTCTATATATATATATATATATATATATATATATATGGTTTAAAAGTGAAGCAGATATCATATAGTACTCAATATTGTAAACAGAACATTTGTAATATTACTTTTATATATACAAAAGTATTACAGTTAAGTAATCCTTTTGTATATATATATATATATATATATATATATATATATATATTCATGCAATTTAAAATGAAAATATATCAGCTATTTTTAATTAAGTGACAATTAAATTAGAATTAAAGAATAAATTAGCCATGACGTAATGCTACTGAATACGGTTTGGCATATGGAATAGATTCTTCCGTCTGTTGAGTACGCAAGATACCTAAAAAGTAGATAATTTTGACAAAAACAAGCTTAAACCGGATCAACCCGAAGAAATAACAATACCTAATTTTATGTTCTAATCGTTCCAAAGCAGAAATATTTTGATTCAGCCCATTTAGATATAAAAAAATATATAAGTTAATGTTCCTAGATAATAAGAATAGGAAAAAAATCTTATATATAAATTATTACTGCGTTGAGAAAGTCAAAAATTTTCTAATTGATACATAATATACATTACAATTACGATTATTCCGAAGTTATTTTGTAGTTAGCACCGTCTTGCTATTACATCCAATATATATTGGAACATTCCGTTTTGAATGCAGGGAAAGACCGAAAAGTCATATCAGAGCTGATGGTTGTATTTAGCCACGAAAAAAATTCCTTCATAATAATAAGCAAGCTGGGGCAACTCAACGTGGTGTAATGGTTAACAAGCTTGTCTCACTGAACAATTAAGATTGAGTAGTAAGTTCGAACCTCACTGGGTGCCCTATACTTTCGGCCTTGTTTCCCATGTAAGTTACGCTAGAAAATTATCGAAGATAAGGGAAGGTAGCGGAATCGATAACGATCTCAACTTCAATGAAATGGAAAACTACTCAATTTCAAATCTTTTTTATTTGTACCCTCCTACTTTTTAAAATCATGCATTTATACATCTGATAGTTATTGCAATATTTTCTTAAAGCTGTTAAGTTTCAATATATAACGAGGTAACAGAGAAATTTCCACCGGTATTTTGAATCGAAAAACGGTTCTGTCAGTTATTAACTTAAGAATTATGATTCAACAGACTGTTCTAGTAGAAAAACAAGGAAAATTTCACGGGTATTTTCATTAACGATTCTTTTGTTAATTTTTATATGAAGTTAATCTGTTAGTGCGTGTAATGTATAAATTAATCTATGCCTTATGTTAGTATCAAACAAAACACAATTTATCTGCGGGTAAAGACAACCGTTAGGGTCTGGCGAAATGTCAATCACAGAAAAACAAATGCTAGGAAGCAATCAGTCAGCCAACCTACGTCGACCATAGCCGGGATGATAATCACGATAAATTTTACGATTTTTTCATTAGCCGCACTGCATGTGCTTCGTGGAGTTAAAAATGTCCATCAACTAGACTGGTTGCCAAACAAGGCTGAAGATCCAATCAAAATGAACCCATAACTGGGGGATTCAATTGGTTCATTTCCTTTCATTATTTGTGCGAAAATGAATACAACTAAACTTTACTGGAATTCGTTACACCACCCGCAGATCCACTTAGTCATAAATGGATGAATTATAATCTCAGGCCATATCGACACAAGATATAGCCATTTGTTTATATACAATTAAATGTTAACAGAACTTATTTTAACTAATTATGTAACGGGTAAGACAGAAAATATAACAGATAAAAAAGAAACTAATCTTGTTCTGGATCCAGAATGGTGAACACGATAAAGCGAATAATCATTGAAACTTAGTTTAGAGGAATATTGTATTCGTTATCACAGTAAGTATTTTTGGAGAATGAATATTTAAACTTGCCTGTGGAGATAGATTAAAAATGCAAGACGTTCCTGACAAGCAAACAAAGAAGGGTTTGACTTGAAAAGGATTCAGTTTAACTGAATACTTCCTGAGTAATCATCTCCACCGAAGGCTGGAATTTTCGAAGAACTACTGAAAAGCTGTCATCTAACGACATTAATCAGGTACAGGACACTTTGAATGTCCCATTCACTTAAAGCCGGAACGCGTTAATTTATCATAATCTGATTACATTGTAAGTAGATAATAGGGATTACTGGGCCTGATGTAATAGTCCATTTGATACATTACACACACACACACACACACACACACACACACACACACACACATATATATATATATATATATATATATATATATATATATTAATCACTATCATTATTTAACAATTATTTATTTTTTAACCATATATATGAATATATCGCTTTCATTTATATATATATATATATATATATATTAAAAATAAATAATGGTAAAAGAATGTTACCGATTAACACAATTTTAGTAATTCCAACTTTATTTTTAGTGGAGAGTCGTATTTTCGTAGTCGCTCTGTTTTAATTTTAAGAGTATTTATTTTGTCTGTAGGGTCTGCACACAAGAGAAATTATAAAGGATATTCTGCCCTCCGGTAGGATGTTATTAAAGGGGACAAGGAATAGTTTTTAACTCCACAAAGACAAAACTGCTCTCTTTTAATTATCTGAAACAACTTTTTTTACCTAGCGTCAGCCATATTGATGCTAACTTACACGCGAGTGACTCATCGCGCCTTCTCGGACTAAAGTTTTCAGCTGACATGAAATGGAAAGAGTCTATTGAATCAATTCTTAAGTCTGCAGCTTAGAACGTTGGTTCACAATATCGTGCTAGAAAATTTATCTTGCCAGAATATATCTTACATAATTATAAGTCTACCCTTTTGTTCTTGCTTTGATTATAGCTGCCACGTATAGTCCGATGATCCTGCTATATATTTAGCGATTCTTGATGAAATCCAAAGGAGACTCTGCAATGTTATATGTCATGACCTTGCAGTTCGGCTTCAATCTCTTTCCTATCACTTCCTTGTGCTTTTTGAGTATATATATATATATATATATATATATATATATATATATAACCTGGCAATGTAATAATATATGCAAAATATATGCAAATAATTTGTGATAAAAATGACAGCGAATAGACCTCAGATAAGTACATAATGTACACTTATTAAAACAAATCTGCTATTTTATTTAATTTTATGTTATTATTGCTCAAGTTTTCCACGGTTTAACCACCAAAGAGGCATTTCATTATTACTCTATTAAAATCTTTATTATGTTATTTTACTACATACATTAAAATTTACAGTACATTTTCTTTTTAAATTAGTTGTAGTTGTTTTAGTAAAGATAAGTAACAAATCTAAATAGACGGTTGCTTCAAGACATTTACTTCAGCCACTGTTAAGATGAAATAAAATTTTCAATCTGAAGAATCTATTTTAATTATTTTATTATTTTGTAAATGTATATGACTTTGAAAATGAATTACCGGTAACCAAGACCAATCATCACCGGTAAATTTATTAATCTACATGATTGCTTTTTTTTTACTGATTTACTTTGATAATTGCACGAAATGAACAAGGCATTTTTTAATCTAACGCATCTACACTATATACGCATTAAATTAAAAATGAGTGCTTTTAGAAAATTAATTGAATTAATCTTCAGATAAGTTATAGAAATGCCATAATTACTGCTGAAATATCTTCAGCTTTGCTGAAGTTTTATTTGACTGTGACTGTGAAATTTGACGAAAGATAATTTTTAATCAAATCATCTGACCGCTGGAGGAGTGAACGTGTAGATTCCGATGTATAACAATCTGTTTACTTCAAGGTTATTGACAGATTGGAATATGGCGTTGGAAATCACAGAGGAGAAAAAAAAAGAAGTAGGACATAATGTAACTGAAAATATTATCAGAATAAGAAAAAGAAACGGATAATGAACAGAAGGAAAATATTAGAACAAACTTGTTGTGCAGATGTAGTGAACTTATTCACGATGTTTAGGATATTGGTGAAAATAATGAAAAAAAATGATGTCTCAACAGGTAATATTAGTGGTAAGAGCTCGGTTAAATTGGATGCGTCAGACCACGGTCTAGATTTGATACTGTCATGATAATTATCAACAGTGGCAAATTAGATGAGATCAGGTATAGCTGAAGTAATATTTTATATTGTATAAAATTATAGTTCTTAAATCTGCTGACAATGTCAAGATTAATGTAGAGTAATACTATAAGTTCAATACACAGGAACATTTCCAATGGTACTGGTCATAAAATGATGCATCAAGCTGAAATGTATATATGAACAAAGCAACACTTTTTGAATATATACCATTTTTCTGGAATTAGTTTCAAAGACACATATTAATGCAATATCCTTACTAAACAGTCCAAATATTAATCCAGCTGTGCAGATAAAATATACATGAGAATCAAACAAAATATTCAAATAAATATTAACACTGGCTATGAATACAGAGTGATGGAAATAATTGAATGTATAATCAGTAGGAAACGTGATAAAATAAATAATTGGAAAACCTGTGAATGTTATAGGTAGTCAAAGAAATCGTACTAACATGTAATAAGATAAAAATGTACATTATACATATATATATATATATATATATATATATATATATATATATATATATATCATTAAAGATGGCAGACAAGGTACTGAATTCATAAACGAATTCATAAATAATTACATGGGTGACACTACTACATGCCTATCCTGACGCCTTAGGTTACACCTATACGACCACAGCTCTATTAGAACACATTTAAACACACAAACCTACCAGACTCCATCCGAAACATACGAATAGAAAATACAAAAATAATAACCTCTTCCACATGTAAAAATATGATTAAATATAATGGAAGCCTTAGTAATAAAAAAGAAAAATCCAACACTCAATAATATTAACTACGAACACGGCCACATTGTGCTGTGTTCGAAAAACTCTAGAATCATACTCCAAACCCACACACCCACTTAAAAAGCAAAAATAACATCATCCTTGATAATCGCTAAAAGTATAGCCGAAAGCGCTCGGAATTATAGAATATTTGGACAGTTTCTACAAACTGTGTCCTGAAAAGAAAACATTTGTTCGAAACCAAGAAAAATTAAACAAAATGGTTAATCGCAGTATTTTGCCTGTCGTATTTAATGAAACATGTATCAATAAAGGATTGATGCCTGAAGAAACTATATATATATATATATATATATATATATACACACACTTACATACATATATATATATATATATATATATATATATATATATATGTGTGTGTGTGTGTGTCCATGTATGTGTGTGTATATAAAGAGAGACATACATATGTTTAAATATATATATATATATATATATATATATATATATATGTGTGTGTGTGAGTGTACAATGGGAAACAAATATTCGTACACACAGAAATTTTTAATTTATTGTATTTCCAACTAATGAATAAACATAGATTTCATATAATTTACTGTATACAAACTCATAATAACTAAATATTCATAGAAAACAGAAAAAAATGACTTAATAGAAATAAATCCCATTTATTGATTTTGATGTGTGAAAAATGTATTCGTACAATGCACATTTCAGATTTTAGAACTTTTATAAAATTCTTTAATACTCTAGATTATTCAAGTGGAATATTCTAGAATGTTCCAATAATATTATCAGTAGTTTTTAGCCTAAAATATACAAGCAATTGTATGCAATTGATATTTGGGAAAGAGGTAGAAAACTGACAAATACGCAAAAACAACTGATTGTGTAGCTCTGGAAAGAATTTAAAAGCTATAGTAAAATCTCAGCCAACCTGAATATTCACTTTACTACCATTAGTTCATTCATTGCAAGGTATAAAAAACTGAAAACTGTTTAAAACCAAGAAGAACAGGCGCTCCATGGAAGGATTCTTTAAAATCTTCGAGGGAAATTAATGCGTCAAATTAAATAAAATCCAATGGATACTCGTCAAGAATCTGTGGTATTATTTGAAAATTCAAATCCAATCGAGAGCTCCAACAAACATCTCCGATGTGAAGACCTTATGCGAAGAATGGAACAAAATACCAACTAGAATTTGCAAATCATTAATTGAGAATTACAAGATGTTGGTTGCTGTAGAAGGGAATAATGGCTATTCTACAAAGTAATAAATGAAGATTATGTATTCTTTTTGTATTGAACGAATTATCTTTGGGACAAATCAAAATGGATAAATGGGATTTATTTCCATTAAATCCCTTTTTGTCTCTTTTCTATGCATATTTAGTTATTATACATCTGTGTACAATTAATTTTATGAAAAGTATGTTTATTCATTAGTTGGAAATACAATGAATTAAAAATTTCTATGTGTATGAATATTTGTTTCCCCACTCTGTGTGTGTGTGTGTGTGTGTGTGTGTGTGTGTGTGTGTATATATATATATATATATATATATATATATATATATATATATTATCAGCATAGCGAGTGCTAACCTCCAGGAGAACGTCTCTGTGTCCTCTTGGTAAGCTCTTTTCAACCAACATGAAGTGGATTGATTATACTGAATCAATTGATTTGCCCTCATAATAGAAATATTGGCTCACTGCGTCGTGCCAGACAATTTTTCTTGCTCAAATCCATCAAGCTAATTTATAAATTTACTATTCAACCTTGCATTAAATATTGTTGATATATCTGGTCTGGTGTTGCTGTTATATATCTCAAGATTTCCCATAATTCCAAAGAAATGTCAATGTTATCAGCCTTGACCTGATATCGCGACATCAGCCATTAGCCTACCACCGGGACAAGGTTTCCGTCTCACTTTTTCTATAAATATATTAATGGCAATTCTTCTGATACGCCTTACACCTTGGTAACACGACCGCATTAATTTAAGCAAACTACAAGAATTGTAATTCGGTCGTATCATTTTCATTATTAAATACATAGATGCAACCGTATGTTCTATTCTAATACTTTCTTGCTCACATTCTTGGTTAGTGGAAATCTTTTCTGTTTTATTGTTTCTTTGCCATCTACAATCTTAAAAATATGTAATGCATCGGCAAACGCCATCATCTTTATTCCTGAATCATCTTCATTTATTTTCATTCTCCTTGCTAAAGTCTTCTCTCATTATCTTTCACTCTCAGTAACTCCTTGCGCCTTATTGACATTTTCAACTTGCTTGCGGTGAAGGATAAAAAAATAGAGTATTCACTTATCTAGTGTATGTTTCTAGAGCCTATATAAAGAGGACATATTGATAGAACGTGTTACTCCTTTTAGTTTATTTGCCTAATAAAACTTAACTCCTACAGAAAACAATTTAGGAAATTTTTAACATGGATGAATATTGCAAATAGTTTAAATATACATAGTTTAATCTCATGCAAATACATAAAAAAGTGGAAAGAATTTTGTGTAACTAATTCGATTAATGTCAAATTCATTAACTTGCATAATAAAATCTGACAGAATAATTATATATGTGCAGAGGAAAAAAGCAAAGAAATAAATAATCTTCAATCACGGCACTAAAATTTATATATATATATTTTTATTATTGAGTATTTGCTTTCTTTGTAATTGAAAGGGACGTATCACAAATGTCCTTGTGAAATATATTCATAAATATTTTTGTTTTCTTGACAATACAACCGAATCAGTTACGTTAATATGATAAAAGAACAGAATGTGTCTACATAAGAAGAGTGTCAAGTATTTATGTTATTTTTTGAATACGTGTAACTTTCTAGGATTAGCAGTCGGCAGACCGGAAATCTGTATTATAGCTACAGCTAACGTTTTGTTTAAAAAAATCGTTCGTATGTTACAAGTGTGCTAAATTTAATTAAAATCTTTAGGTTTTCTTAGAAGTTACCCGAACAAAAAATATATGAAAAGATTGAGTACTTTATTATTCGAAAAGTTTGAGAAATCAACTTGTACACAACAACTCTGGTCACAGGTTTACGGATAATATGAAAGCTGAATAATAACTTAACACCATGAATATTTATAAAAAAATAGATGGGCTCGAAGTTAAAAATTATCTTCCTAATCTCAGAAGTTAAGACATAATTTTCCCTATTTTTAAATATCTATTTTTAGGAGGAAAAATATGGTTGATCATTTTCTGGGGCGAGCTTTCAAATTTCGTAGCCGATGGCACATATGGCTGTTTGACATTTCAAAGCTTTTCATCTCATTTGAAATAATGTCGCTGATTGGTTATTGTATGTAAATTTTCAAATTCAAATCGGAGCCGTTTTGTGTACAAAAATGAGTTTATTTTGAGCGTTAGTGATATATAACTTTTGACTTCTTTTTCGACAATATTAATGGGATTCTACATATATATATAATTTATTATATTTAAAGAGGAAGGTGTTTCAATATCGGAGATAATGTTTCAAAGAATTGCCAACATAAGAATCAACAGAGCAATATATGTGTCAGTTTAATGTTTCAGTCAAGTATCCAGACCAAGATCTGAAGATTGCATTGGAGCCTGAAACTGACATTTACCATTTAATGTCGATATTACTTCTACACAGTCTGTATGTCCACATCCCCATTTTACTTCTCTCTCCATTCTTTATTTATTTATCTGTGGTTTATGAGTAGACCATATTTACAGTTTCTGGGAAAGAAGGTGTTATATGTGATCAAATATCTGGCCAAGTCCAGCGCGCTCAAACCCCGGTGACGATGACGTGTGACATCGTTAGCACAGCTATCTCCGGTTCCCAAGTGTACCGTCTACCCAGTTTCACTCACGAGGCTTGAGCAAACCCGTGGTATAGTTTTCAGGTACTTTCTAAAGTTGCTGCACTCTGTGATTGCCTCCAGACCGATAACATTAGGGATACTCCTTCCTGACAAATCGACGACGGTGACATTCGAACACGAATATCATGGTCACAAACATTATAGATACTTGGCTACGTGGCTATCTCTCTCTCTCACTATATATATATATATATATATATATATATATATATATAATGTGAATTTTGATATCCAGTTTTATTTTCTGGAATTGACTTTACATTATAAGATCTTACATAGTCTAGAAAAGGCACAAATCTATTTCTTCAATACAGCTTTTACTGCAATAATATAATCCCCCGAGTTTAACAAGTTAATAAACTACTTATGATTCTTGACTACTTGTAAGATTCTTTGAGCTCTCACAAAATTCCTCGTGGAAGAATATTACATGTCTATAGATATTATTTCTCCAACCTATATATGCATTCATTTTTCATTTTAGTACGAGCAACTAACGTCACCGTAGGTTGCGAATAAAATGAAACAGCCCGATCAAAATATCCGTCCTTTGACAATGTGAAAGGAGGAAATCAGGAAAAGGAAAGACGCATTAATGGGCTGATGTAACAAAGGCTATGAACCTTTTGTCTGTTGTTGAGATCTATTAAAATTCATCCAATCGGATTGCATTAGTCATTGTTAATGCGAACATTTTTCCTTTATAGAAATAAGTTATCACATAATTTCCCTTTTTGTTTGGGCCTCGAAGATAATTCGAAGCTTTTTATCTCTACATTTGACGTGGATAAATTTTGATGTTACTCACTTCCCCACGGCTGTCTGTGACTGGCTTCTAATGATGGGCATTTGTTTTATTGCTATCACTAAATTTATCGTTGAATGAAACGTATTAGGAGACGATAATACTATGTCTATTTATCTTAATTATTGCAAACAGACTTAACCGTGTGGACCTTGCTAGACAAGAAATAAGTTTTACTTTCCAATATTATCTTTAAAAAATATAAGAGGGTACTTTGATATACTACAAGAGATCCTGTGCAATTACAGAAATGATTGAAATATGCTGTTTGGCACAGCGATGGAATATATATATATATATATATATATATATATATATATATATATATATATATATATAATATACATTTCAGCCTCTATCATATTACTCCAACACGCACACACAACCATTTTATTTCATTAAATATATTTTTTCCAATTTGTAAATTCCCCAATCATTAAGTTTTATTAAAATGTTTAATATTAGACAGTTTTACATATATATATATATATATATATATATATATATATATATATATATATATATATATATATATATAGTATTTTAAACACTTGGATTTTATTGAATAAAACGTTGAGCAGTCTCTGTGTCAAACAGTCTTAATATTTTATTTTATATTAATAGGTTTCACTTGGATTATATATAACCTAGATTAAGCAAATATATATATATATATATTTGGGAAATCCAGTTTATATATAATCCAAGTGAATCCTATATATATATATATATATATATATATATATATATATAAGGTGTTGGTGAAAACTAGTTTAGAAATATAAAATTCTTACTAAATGAATGTAATGGATTCGGACTCGGCTCTCCGATTTCTCAATCCGAGCCTCTATCCATTACTCTACAGTGTCTCATCTTACGGCATTAGTAAAGCTACGTCAAAATCAGTTCTCATTGTTATAATTCCATTTTTTATTGCTTTGATTCATAAAACTCTGACATTTAAAATGATTCTTAAACGCACGTCCCTCACACGTTACGAATGGTCTTTAAAAAAAATCATGTGACAATGTCTTACACCCCCGTCATCATTTATAGTATAAGTTTATTTTTATTTAACCATTTAAATCAAAAGTAACATTATATAGCAGTCTTTAATAATAACGCTAAAAAGAAAGCAAATTCCATTATATGAGGCACATATATCTAAGACAGTTTGAACGTGATATTTTTCTACTTGCTTCTTTTAAAGCCTCCTTACAATTTTAAACAGACACGGTGGATTTTCTCCTACATTAGAAGAGTTGTAAAGCCGATCAATACGTCTGGTCTCCTTTTTGAGATTCACATTAGAGAAACGAGACCAAAGAAGTGTCTTCATCATTTTCTTATCTATCAGCTACTTTATTGTGAAGCCGGGAGAAATAGAAGCCTTTTTAGAGAATTAAAGTTTCAGCGAGAAAAGAGAGATTTCGAAGACATATGATCACACACAAACTAACGTAAGCTTCGTTCATAATCACAAAAGAAAATGTGCATATGAGTGGGTGCTGAAAAATCCTCAACTCAAACAATTTTTCAAAGTTTGATCAAAATAGAAGGCATCTGAATTTTACTTTTTATTGCCTTCTTGTTAGGAGCGAAAAATTTCCTTTTCACCTTATGTGTAATGGGAGAAACTTTCTATTTAATAAATCAACGAGAAAAACATAAAACAATATTTGACTGAAGAACAGTCTGAATAATAAATACAAAAGAAGCAACATACTTTAATATACACGTCGTCACCTGGATTGTTGTAGAGAACCCTCTCCAGGTAGTGAAAGATATCAAAATTTGTAACTCTATATTTTGCGTATGCAATGATCCTTTTCAATATTTAAAACTAAAAAATGACAGACAGAAGTTGTTTTTGCATTAATGTTACCACAATACAATTATTGAAAGCCGCTATAGTTGTGTTATATTAAAGCGATTATGAGGAGAATTAAGTTTGATATGAGCAGAAAAGGTTTTTACACATGGGACTAGTCATTTCCTTTGCTACGCTGTGGTATGCCACCATTTTTTGATTGATATACATCTCCCATGAATTGTTATTATGGAAAACCTCTTAAATATAACACGTTCAAAAGAGATAAATATTTTACTCTTTATAGTTTTCTTATACGGCTCTTTAAAATTTATATTTTCTATTTTCAAATTGTATAATTTAAAACGTAAACATGATTGCTTTCTTTACTCCCAAGATGTAAATACTTTCTTGCATGTCACTTTCAGGTTAGAATTGTTTTACTTGAATGATAGTTATTCAGCTACAGTAGCTACATAAAATAATTATCCATTCTTTGTAAAGATAAAAGGTGATTCAGAAAGATTTGTTAAAATTGATTTCTAAAGATGAATAAGCTGATTACTTGTATACATGAATACAAAACTGTTAAGATGATCAAGTTATGACAGGAGATTTGTCTCGAACCCAAAGTTAGTCGTCATTCATTTTTGGAAAAGTTTGGAAACGCATCAAAAGCTTTGATTCGCCGAAGGTCAATGGTAAACATCTTCAACTCTATTCATAACTATCCTACATATAGTCATAATCTGCACTTCCTATCTATTCTTATATCCCTAAAACCCCCTCATTCAGTATAATCTTCTACCTAGGATGTATCTTAAGTTATGTATATAGTGAGCTATAGTAAATAAAAGGATCACTTGTACAGTTAATTCAACTATATTTTTCATGTCATTTTCGATGTAATATTTTGTCACATACATACTCAATATTTGAGCTTTATATATTAGAGTTGTTTGCTATTTTGCGAGCAAACACACACACACACACACACACACACACACACATATATATATATATATATATATTTTACCAAAATATAATTCGTAGGGATTATTCCAAATTTAAATGGTCCATTTAAACTGAAAGACGGTGTTAAAATGAATTCCAAAAGTTACCCTGATTTTCTAGAGCCATATTTATTTGAATGGCTTGATAACCAATCTTTAGCCAAGCGTAGATCTATGATCTTTATGCAAGACAACGCATCAAGTCATGCATCAAAGTTTACTAAATCCTGGTTGAAAGAAAAGGGAATTGTTAAAGATTCTCTTATGGTCTGGCCTTCAAATAGCTGTGACTTGAACCCCCCCCCCCCCCCCCCCCCCCCCCCCCCCCCCCCCCCCCCCCCCCCCCCCCCCCCCCCCCCCCCCCCCCCCCCCCCTCCCATTGAGAACCTGTGAAGCATCCTCAAGAGAGATATTTATTCTAATGGAAGGCAGTTCAACATCAAGTGTGACCTCTGGGATGCAGTTAAAGTTGCTGCAAACAACTTAACAGCCGCGAAAATTGCAAATCTAACATCAGATGCTGACAATAGGCTGCTAAGTGTTATTGAAAAGAAAGGAGCATTTGTTAAATAAATTTTAGGAGGTTCTTATTATTTTTTGTTAATATATATTTTATTTTTAAAATTAAATATTTTTTTAATGTTTTTCCTTTAAGAAATTGACGAATTTGTTCTAAAATCATTTCATATTATTTTTTTACATTAGTTTTACAAGGTATAATAATGTAAAAGTATCAAAATAAATAGTTGCAAATAAAACACTGACAGTCAAATTAGTCTGTTTTTTTAACTTAGTTAAAATGTTTCCAACCAAAAATAATAGTTTTGTCTATCATTATATATCTAAGTTAATAAAATTGAGTAGAATCTAAACAACATCATAATAGGACTTTAACATTAATACCAATTCATAACTTGCATATAATCTCTAGACGCAGTTTATATATATATAATAAATATATATATCTAAATCTATATCTAAATAAAGATTCCTATACTCTAGAAATCTCGGTGTCTGTAGGGATAAAGATCGAGACTTGCGTTTCATTGCCATGCAAGGAACCAAATTACTTCAGAAATATCTAAAGTGTTAGGTGAATTCAACTTCCCATTCAGATAGATGATTTAAAATCGCTTTGTGAGAACAAAGCCTGTAGGTCTTAGTGAGGAACATACTTCTTCGGACTTTGTGAACTGGCACTACAGAATCAAAAACAAATAACTGTATCAAATAACAAAAAAACATATCATGTGATTTTCACCAGCAGCAACAAATAAAATGCATAGCATATGCGTAGTATTGTAAATAGGAAAGTTTGACACTCATATAGAAAATAAATAGTTTATTCCGGAGTATATTGAAAATACTAGATTAATTTAATAAAGAGTTAATCGTTAACTGCTGAGACCTCCCCACAAGGCGGGATGTGGCACAAGGTCGGTTTTTAATGTAGAGCTTTCCGGACTCGGACGGTCGGGCGAAAATTGCCCGTAGTCCCTGCATTCACGGAGTCGGGTGTCATGTCTACCTCACCAGACGAGACTATGCCCTTCGGCATAGCATCGCCTGGGTTCCTCTCTGCCTTCGGACAGCTTTAACAAAATCTAACCGTTAACTGCTCTCTCTCAGTCTTAGAGTGAGCGAGTCCAATTTATTAGGCTTAAACCAGTCCATTTGTGGGGGATATTCAGCTATCCACAACAATATGTAACTTGAAAATGACACCATCAAGATGTTGGCCTTCAATACCACTTCAAACTATATGTTAGGAAGAAAAGTCTCATTATTAGTGGAAATAATAATAACATTTAATTTGATGTAATAAAACTATTTTCCAAATGGAAAGATTGTATAAATTTCAGCTGGAAGTAGCAGTAGTTGCTCGCTGAATGGATGTAGACTGTTTCCTTATAACCAGACGACTAATATTAAACAATATTGACCAGCAGAGAAATAGCATTCCAGATTAAATACTTTTTACTCTAATTGGAACGTATTTTTTTATCTTAAAGTTATATAATAGAATGCATGGTATATAAACTGGGATTATCATCACAGGAAACGTTAAATTAAACAATTAAACTTAAAGAAGTTGTATCGAGTCAGTCCTTGATGGATTAGATGTGACAAAATGATGACTCATCTCACAGAAGTTTAAAATGAAAGAAAGTCACTCGGCTGTAGATTCATAATGTAGAAAGATCGTTTGGATAATTTGACACTCACAAGTTGAAGGCAAGAAGGGAACATCGATTCTGCTAACGAGCTTTTGTAAATGGACAGCAGAGGGTGAACTGTGAAGAATATTAATGGAACCATCAATACATAGTTCGAAAAAGTTGTGGAGAACTGTGATCGTCCACGCTATGATGTTACATCGCAGATAAAATAAGAAAATAGAACATTAAATGAGAAAAGCGATAATATGGCCGAGTTGTCTTCAATAATAAGACACGCAATATTATCAGGAAACATAAATTGTAAAAGCAATGCAACATAAAATAACATTCAGACATTTTCGCATCAGTGTTAAGTCAATCAATGCACTTGGTTAGAGGAAAGATGGAGTATTCTGAAGAACGTGACATTAATTATATTAGCGTTTGTTCTGCGCGTGTATACATATCAGTATATACAGAGTCGGATTGTGAACGATCAATTCTAGGCTGAGAAACGTCTTTTTTTTAATCACGGACTATACAGACATGATGCAGACATTTTATAGAGATGCAAACTACCATTAAGTGCTTTGATGAACTCTAGGGCTGTACACCACCATTTATGGAAGTGGTAATTTTTCCTGAGAGCAAAGATCAACGTTTGATCCGTCCTATCTTAGCTGTCAGAGCAATGTTTTCGTCTTTCTTGAACTATAAGAAGATTCCAGAGTATGTGATTGGGATAATTATGACTTTTTGATAGCAATAACAGTAGAGAGCTTTTTAGTGATGAAAATTATTCAATAAATTGCATCGAATCGAGAAAATACACACAAAGATTTCTTATATAGCAGATTCCATTTAACTGACCGTCCGGCAGTAATTTCAATTTTGACTGGAGTTGTACGTATGTTGCAGAGTAATGAAATCTGTCTGATTAAAGACATTATCAAAAATTAATAAATAATATAAAATCGGAAATATGATATATGAGAAAAATTACGTCATGTTAAGATAGACACAAATAGAGAAAGAGATTAATAACGATTAACTAACATCAGCATCACACAATTACATTTTAAAAGACGACCGTGAAAAGAAATTAATAACAATTTACAAAATAAAAAATCATTTAAAATGACTAAAGAAGTGACCGAATGGGCTTGGGCAATAGACACTAGACAGTTACATTTACTCTTTTATGCCAATCAAACAAAAATAATCTTATATATAAATTGCTGTGTATGTGTGTCTGTTGGTGTGTGTGTCCAAACAACTACTCCGCTTCCACTGGTCCGATATCAATGATTCAAAAGCCCTAGAAGAGTTAGGCGCAGGGAACGATTTTCGTTGAGGAAAGACACAGGATTACCAGATTATGCGAGTTTAAAAATATATATTAATATATTATACTAGCCATTATCGTTGCTTTCATGGTTCAGGGAGAGTAACTCTTATTTTCCTTTTGTATCCAAAATTGCAGTTGACGTTTTATTATGAACTAACTTAAAAGCCTCCCTTTCGGGCATCATTTAAGCTAGCTCCTGCGGAGGACTCTTGGTTTTCCCATTATCACAATAGCTAGGGAGGAGTAAATGCGATAGGCATAAAAAAAACGACAGAAGAACTCAAAATTGATCGCCGCATTTAAGTATTGAATCAATATTTAAGATTACCTTTTAAAAATTCAACGGTAATTCTTCTGCTGCTATTTAATTTAAAGAAAAATTGATGTACGTAGATCCTTATTTTTCGAACAAAGAGTTACTTTTATTTAAAACATTAATATACTCGTCTTGTTTGCAAAAGCATTTAATTCAGTGGTGAACAGTGTAGAACT
>CAXIWW010000157.1:0-50000 GCA_964036315.1 Acanthosepion esculentum | reverse complement strand
ATTTGAATTATCATAAGACTCGTCAAATTTAGAAATAAATTCAGTCTGAAAGGTTAAATGATTTTTTGTTTTTTAAATAAAGAATTATTTAAAAAACAAATCCTAAATATGATTATTATTCCAGTTTACTATTGTTGTTAATCTTTATCATCTATTGATATTTATTTCTAACTATTATCACAACTGTAAAGTATTATAGAAAAAAAGGGGATTATTATTTGAAATTAGAAAATTTACAGATTACGACAACAGCTATTAGGGGGATGTGATTAAATATAATTTAATGTTTTAAAAAAATTTATTCATTATTATTATTATTATTTAGGTAATAAGCATTATAACATGGCACAAATTGATGAAACTTGATATTGTGGAAAAAGGTATTTTCAACAATATATGCATTTTTTATGTATTTATGGTTATTTTTTAACTTTTATCAAAAACGACATTCTTGTACATGTAGTTATGGATAATATGCATTAATTACTAATTTTTTTAATTAATATCAGTTGCTGACATTAATAGCTATCTGCTGATGTGTTAAATAATGCAATAATAAAAGTTTAAATTTCGTCTCCCTGATAGATGTTGCAATCTGTTAATAAAGAATTAATTTTTTTTTAAAATAAGAAAAAAAGCATTAGAATTGATTCAAAAGACATTTTGTTTTAAAAAGAAAAACACTATACACAATTTATCAGCTTATAATTTTATTTTTGTATGTATATTTCTTATAGGAAATTATTACACATAAAATAAAACTAATCAATGTTATAACATCTATTAATTATTACTATTGTTCAGTATTATATATATATATATATATATATATATATATATATATATATAAATATAAAAGTGAACATAGAAGTCAACACTTAGAAGCAACAGTCTGTTTCCTGCTAGATACAATCATTGCATCTAGCATGAAACAGACTGTCGCCTCTAAGTGCTGACTTCTATGTTCACTTTTATATTTACACATGCTCTATCTCTGATATTGAGCACTTTATCCCATAAATATAGCACACTTTAAGACTATATTTCTTCATTCTTTATATATATATATATATATATCTATATATATTAGTAAATGCACAAAGTAAGCAACTCCTACAAGAGTATGCTAAAAAGACTTACAAGAGAACAGGAGCTCAATGCTAAAATGCCAAAGCATTAATATTATTTTCTTAATTATTTTTTGTTGTGTTTTTTTTTTTACCATGGAAGAGATGCTAAATTTACCATACTAATCTTTGGCCCACCCACTGATGCAAAAAAAAACAAGATCTTTAACCAAAATTTCGAATGTGATAGAAAGGATTAAAATATTTAATCTTTGGTCTTTCCTCTTAATAATAACAAACATTTTGATGATAAAATTTTGTTTTTATCAAGTTTCTATGTTCAGGACTTATCCCATCATCAGGAAATGTTCAGTAAGTTTTGATGGAAATGATTTACCTTAGAAAACAGAAAACAATACATTTACTTATTAAAGAGTCAGAAAGGAGGTAGGAATCACGATTTTAAAATCTTATTGGTATGTCACTGTTGACCAATGAAAAGACAGGTCAAATCTAAAGCAGGAAAGTTAAAAATATAGGTTAGATGTTAGGGGTGTGTGTGGTTTTCATACATGTCTCAAGGAACTGTCATATTAAAGATGCGACACCATACATCTGGTTAAGAATATACTTTCAAGATATGATGAAATAATCCAATATATATAACGTAAATCATTCATACAAAAAAACAGATAGTAGCAAAAATAAGACCTGATAAAACCAGAATTTATAAACAAGGATCATACCATTCATTAACGGATTCGAGGTTGATTGTATTTTATTATTAAATATTGTTTGCGAGAGTGATTCTTGCCATATAATTAACTTCATTATCTGTTTTTTTGTATGAATGATTTACGTTATATAAATTGAACACGCACCACATAATTGATATATATATATATATATATATATATATATATATATATATATATATAACAACAGGTTAATTTTCGTTTTTTTAATTATTTTATATATACTTAAGAACTATCTTAAAGGGGCCTCTAGTATGATTAAATCATTTTTATATATAATTTTGAACCTAAAAGACAATACTTACTTTATTCAATGGGCCTTAATACAAGACAATACTTAAAGTTAAAAAAAATCAAGGAATTAAATTAATATGTACCATTATATATAATAAAATAATGGATATATAATTGTAATACACAGATTCTTATGAAAAATTCTATTAGCTATATTTAAGGTAAACATTATACAATGTCTACAAATTACAGTTCATTACGCTGATTTAATAGAGCATTATTTTTAGGAAATTTAATACTATGTAGCTTTTCATGTAGACGCAGGGGACATGGGTCATTTAAGGACTTACAAATATTAAAAAGAAGTGAGAATTTGTAAGGCCCCTAGTTTGAACATTGCCTGATGATGGGATAAGTCCTGAAACATAGAAATTTCCATGTCACAATGTAAAATATTTTAAAATAAAACTATTATTAAAAAATATTATGCCCTACATTGTCTTGAGCACTTTTTTAAAAAAAGTAAATCCTAAAGAACTGTGGATTCTAAACATGTTTGTTCTTTCTACAGTCTGTCTGTGGATGACAATAATATAGGCTCCTGAAAAAATTAATTTCGGTTGAGCTCTGTGGGGAAGGAAGTGTGAGTTTGTAAACAGTGACTATTAAAGCTGATATAGCATCACTCTTCGGCAAAAAGCGAATTGAGTCCTGTCGGTCACTGTGTGTTTATCCCAAAAAATAAATACGCTAAAATTCACCTTCATCCCTGCCATGCGCCGACGGCTTAGTGGTAGAATTTCCGACTGACGCCAATTCAGTCGGGTTTCAATCCTAGCTAGAGGCAACTGGACATCTAGCCACACTGAAGAGCTGTGAAACAGCCTGTCTGTGGATGACAATAATATATATATATATATATATATATATATGTTTCCTATTTTAATATTACTTTAGTTTTTATTTGTATTTATAATTTAATTATTTATAATCACATATTTCATTTCAAGGAACAAATGTGTCAGTCAAACAGTCAAATATTAGTCAAATAATTGCAATGCAACCATTAAGATCTAAAATGCAAGGTAATTTTGTGAGGAGGTAATTTATCAACCCCCCAAAGGTATGCCTTATATGTTAAAAACAAACATCATTCAATAATGGACAATAACTTAAAAATACTAAACTAACCTCTCCTAACAATTGCCTTCAGAAGAAAATGTTGATCTTATTTGTTTCAGAAGATTTAAGACATAATGTAAGTTTTGCAAAGATCTTGGCTTGAAATTCCAATGTCAAAGAGTAATTATATGTTGAAATGCTGGGATAAAAACAAATAAGAGTTTGGTAGGATATAAACCTACACTCGTCTATATAGAAACAGTCATGAAATAATTCCAGCTGATCCTGATTTTATCTTTTCTCAAAATTCCATTTTCTATTCTGTCCAACTTTGTACGTTTGTGTGCCTCTCTAATTCACAATCTGCTTCTCTCTTATCTTCTTTTCGTTCTTTATCTTTTTCTTTTACTTACTGTTTTTCTTTTTATACCCTCCTCTCTCTTTATGTTATTTATACTTTCTAGTCCCCATCTCTCTTTTTATTTCTCTTTCAAATTTTCTTTCTTTCTCTCTCTCCATTTTCATGTTTTCTGCTTTTTCCTGTTCTCCCAACTCCTCTCTACACTATTCATCCCTTTTTCTCTACTTTTCACCCTTCTTTCTTTCACTTTGTGTCTATTCCTCTTTATAAGTTTTAACACTCTTTACTCCTTTTTTTCTATTTCACTTTTTCATCCACTCTCTCTCTCTCTCTCTTTCTCTCTCTTTCTGTCTGCTTGTACTATTTCTTCTTCTTCTCTCTCACACAGCATGTAGCGTCTTCCATCATGCAGGATCGCTTCTTCTAATCAAGCCACTAACTGAATTCTTAATTGAATTGAGACGTCGTTATTTAAAGTAATGAACATCTTTAAACCAGGAAATGAAGTTGCCAGTTTTGCATCTAAATCTAAAAATAAAAATAATAAAAACGAGAATTAAAAACAAAAAAAAAGCTCCCCTAAAATATTGTAATTAGAGTTGAGCCACCAAAAGCCTATAATCGAAATTCCAGCTTTCCTATCAAAAGCGCTAACAAACTTATCGATCTGAAATTGTGCTCGACCAGAAAACTGGAACTGCAAGGGTTACAAAGATTTAATTTCAAATGATATTTTTCCATCTTTCAAATAATAAGCTTAAAAGACATTAAATGCTAGATCATCCATGCACAATGCACTACACATGACTATGATTATATGGTGGTGTTGTGTATCTCTGCATCTGTTCATATTAATGCATGCTTGTGTATGCATATTAGTGCATACTTATATGTATGTATTATTGTATGCTTATATATATATTATAGAATGTGTATATATTAGAGTGGGTTTATTAGTGTATTAATACATATTTGTCTATATATATAATAATGGACTCTCCCGTCGAACTCGACGTATGAGGGCCAGACAGATCAATTCCCAGAAACTGAAAGCCGGACACCCGCACAAGATTTGATTATAGTGGTGAAGGCTTTGGGCAGGGCCATCCACACTTTTTGGAGGGACGAATACAGGGACCTGGTGCAACGAATGCCACAAGGTCCCCAAACGACCCTCCGCAGGTTTTGAATTCAGAGTTGTCCTTCTCCTAGACCAGTTGCCATCCAAGGCTATAGAACCCAGTCTGTCCTGCTATTTACCCATAGTTGGAGGGAGTAGAAGAGGATTCACACCTTTCCCAAGGGTGTTAGCACGTAAGTGAATGTAATGGATTCGACTGGAATTCGAACTCGGCTCTCCGATTCCTCAATCCAAGCCGTTATCCATTACTCCACCGTGCCTCCTACATACATTAATATATGTTTGCGTGTGTTAATAGATGTTTATATATGCATGTATTAGCAGATATCTGTATGCATTTATCTGTGCTTGTTCTTGTATACATGAACATTTAAAGTGTATAAATTTCTATAAAAATGTCTGTATGCAAGAGTTTAAGCTAAGATGTTGTGTCGGTGGGGTGCATGTGTTGGGAGAACACATGCATTTAAATACCAAAATTAATGTTTGTACTTTTTTGTATAAAATTGTTTTTGTGCATGAGTTGAAATT
The DNA here is from genome assembly GCA_964036315.1 of Acanthosepion esculentum. NCBI lineage: Eukaryota > Metazoa > Mollusca > Cephalopoda > Sepiida > Sepiidae > Acanthosepion > Acanthosepion esculentum. The sequence continues at coordinate 44,789 of CAXIWW010000157.1, read as the reverse complement.
GAAGTATTGAATTCTGGTAATAGGCTGTGCATATGCGCATGCATGTTAATGTATAATGTGCATTTTCATGTGAGTGTAAGCGTATGTAAGTTGATATGCTCGAGTCTATCTCTGTTTTCTTGTGTTAAATCCTCATGTGAATTATGATACAAAACTGCAAATATATAGACTCACATATGAATCATGTTTCATCATTTATTGATATTGACTTTTCAACACTATAATAAATATTTTATTTGTATCTTCAAAAAATGATGTTGGTATTTATATAATTTTGCAAACCCACTGTATTTATAAAATATGAAAAAAAAAACAAAGTTTCTCTGAATTTTCTTGTTTAATACATACTGAATAATAAAGTAAGCAACTTTTTTTTTGCCATTGAGTAATTGTGGAATTTTATTTATGAAGTTTAAATAGAACAAAATTCTGTTGTCTATTTTTATGTCACCAGAAGAGTCAACTACAGAGAGATGGCAGCATAAAAGTATGACACAAAATACTTCTTATAAATATATATATATATATATATATATATATATATATATATATATGAAGAAATATAGTCTTAAAGTGTGCTATATTTATGGGATAAAGTGCTCAATATCAGAGATAGAGCATGCGTAAATATAAAATATATATATATATATATATATATAGTCAAACCTAATGAGCCAGACAAACCTACCAAGGTTTCACTTAGGCAGATTGTCACTAAGTGAAACCTTGGAAGGTTTGTCTGGCTCATTAGGTTTGACTAGGTTTGCTCTACGTTTGTATTGAGCTCTTTAGTTGTTTACTCGTATCAGGGTTTTTTCTTTCGGCCTTGAACCTGTATCTGTGCGATTATTTTTGACAGACTTTCATGTTCCTGGCTCTTTCTTTTTTAAAACCTTTTTTTCCCTTCGTGATTGATTTGGCTATTGTTAAATCAAGAGTTCGAAGGTTTTTCGACACGGGTATAGTTACCTATATTTATATATATATAGAGAGATAGATAATGTGTGTGTGTGTGTGTGTGTGTGTGTGTGTGTGTGCAGCAACCTTTCTTTTAAACATTTTTCAGATATGATGGACAAGGAAAATTATTAGTTTTTTATTAAGTTTTTCCATTGTTCTTAATTTTTTTCCATTTGGTGGAGTGGAGGAGTGTCCATATTGTCCATTGTCCCAAGTGCTTAGCCATTTTCAAGGGGGTTTTGTTTAGGTGTTCTTAGTTTCTTTTCATGCTTTGACTGTGTGAGATTATTTGTGTGGTTTTTGAATACTAGTCAGACCATTTATTCCAAGCATTCATATTTTAGGCATGGCAGGAAACATGTAAGAACGCTGGAAAAACTAAATAAAAAAATTAATAAAATTTTCCTTGTCTGTCATATTTAACAAAAGTTATATATATATAAGTATATAGGGGGTTGCAAAATAAGGTATACAGTAAGTATTATACCAGGATAATAGTTGTTCTAGGATTAATTTAATAATTACTGTATACCTACTATATGCACACGTTATATCAATGTTTACACATTTCTATTAATAAAACTGATATTAAGCAGCATGGTAAAATGTTCAGAATATACCTACATTCATATGATAAATAAACCTTCTTTCTGAAATGAAGAGTTATCTTTATTTACATTTGGTCTAATGTCCTCATCTTTGTTGTTATCACATTTCAGCTACTGTGCCCTTTGGCCTTCTTCAAGCATCTGTTGATCTGGGTAGCCTTCAGAGAATTTCAAACTGAACTCTCTATTTAGGTTCGATTGTTCTTATTCTGCAGTGCTGTCCACGTTTAGGGTTATCTCATCTTGTTCTTTTTTTAGTACAACTCAGTTACAGCTCACCCTGTTTCCACTGAAAACTTGCGATCCGTCATTAAAAAGAGACGCATGTAAGACTAGAAAACAATGTTCAAGCAAATAAGATCTATGCGGTTCTACAGAAGGATGCTAAGGACATCAAGGACCGAGTGTGTGATCAACAATGAGGTCTTAGAGAGGACGCAAACAAGGAGGAGGCTTATACTTAACATCAGGAAGAGGCAGCTGAAGTTTCTGGGACACATAATGAAGAAAGGAGGGCCTGGAGAATCTGATACTCACAGGTCAAATAGAGGGAAAGAGAGACAAGGGAAAACAATGCATGACATACCTAGCAGGCTTAAGCAAATGGTTGACAGAACGTGGTCTGGGGGAGGTAGCAGAGGGAAGGAACTTGTTGAGAGTTGTAAGGGATAGAGGGAGGTGGAGAGCCATGATCGCCTACATCCTGAAAGGACACAGTACATAAAAATAAAGAAGAGAAGTAATAAACGCTACTGTATATAATGTTAAAGCAATAGAAATGTTAATAAGTTCATAGACAAAACATTGGTGGCTGTTATGAAATTTTTAGAAACTCATTTATATGTGAAGTAATAATAATTTATTTAGGTATATGGGATATTGTATTAATTATATATATATATATATATATATATGGATGGCATTATTATGCTCTCGAAAAAATTTTGGTTGAGCACTGTTGAGAAATAGGGCAATTCTAAACAGCAGCCATCTCTGCTAACACAACACTCTTCATTGAAAATGAATTGAGCACTATGGCTGTCTGGCATTTGTTTACATTCATAAAAAAATAATACACTAGAATTTTCCGTTTCCTCTGCCGTGCACTCAGGGGTAGAAACTCCAACTGATGTCAAACTGGTCGGGTTTCGATCACAGCTTGAAACAAATTGGATGTCTAGCTGCACTGATAAGTGATACAGCGAAACAGGCCTGTATGTGGATGACATATATATAGAGAGAGACAGTCAATGGATTTATTTATAAATTAAAAAATTATGCTACACCTAGTGATTGTATAACGAAACCTGACCCCCTCCTAAACAACTTATTATGAACATTTGTAATCAGGATAGATATTATAACCTAACATTTTCATGAAGAGGGACACAGGTTTGAATCCTGCCGGAAAGTGTATATTTTTTCTTTAATAAGATTTATTGAATATTCAGGCCAGTAGACTGTTTAATAAATAAACGGAGCATCTGCTCAAATATGGATATCCACTAAAAATAACGTTTAAGTAATAAAATCTGTCAGATTAATAAATAAAAAATCCATTACTTCTTTAGTAATAAATGTAAGTATATACTGAAAGAAAAAAAATTAAATGTTTAAATATCAATTCTATTGGCATGCATAATAAAAGGTGACAATATCTATATATGAATAAATATTGCATTTTATATATGTGAATAATATAAAAAATGTTTATATTGAATTAATGATTCGTTTTGAGGAAAATATTTGAATGGGCTCGGGAGTAAAATATGAAGATCTGTAAGAAGAATGTACAGGATATAGCTGGATAATGAATATATTTCCTATTGAAGTGTGATGTCAAGCTTTTATCACAAACCTGGCCTCAACATACCTTACTATGCTTGTGTTGTCTACAAAAGAAAAGTGAATATATATAAAGTAGTTTCAATAATGGGTGGATTTTAGATTTAGATAGATTATTTTACCAGCACATCAACCCCACAGGTCATTTCACGTCGAATCTGGTAGTTTTAAGATTTGTTTTTATTTTGTGTCTATTTTGTAGACAATTTCTTTTATAAGTCACCAATAATGGGTGGAAGCTGTAACTGGTGTGGGGGGAAAAAAAACAATAATGTCTGGTAATATTGCGATTGGTTAGGTCAGTTATTTCAGCCTTGAAGTTACACCTGACCTCAGGGGTCATCATCTGATAAAAGCTTTGTCAGAGGCAATACTCTTATTTTTGTAGCTGGCTACATGAAATTATTTGGTTATTCAACAATAGACTATCTGCAAACAATAGACCAACTGATAAAAGCAACTGGAATCTAATAAACTGTTTTGTTTGGCTTTAGTTTACTATGAAAAGGCTTTTGACTCAGTAGAATACTTGGCAGTCATTAACTCACTGACAGATTAAGAGGGATCAATGAAAACCACATTAAAATTATAGAGAATATATTAGGTTGAGTCATAAATGATTTCATTTTTGTTTCTTCTTTTTCTTCTATGTGTGGTGTCCCTTCAGGCGATCATGGTTCTTCACAACATCCTATCCATTGTAGCTCTTAGCAATGTTTGTCTTTATACTATCTCTCCTAATCCCTGTTCAACCAGCCATTTACACAAGCTTGTTAGATAGGTTATTTTATTTTTTACCTTTGTTATCTTTTTTCTTTTCACTCCTTTTCCCTTCTCTTTTTTATTTCACTTTTTTCTTTCTCTTTTACTTCACATTCCTCTACTCTTCTTTCTCTTCTATCTCACCTTTTCATTTTCACTTGTCTCTTAATAGATTTCTCTCTTTTACTTCTCACTCCTTTTTTCTTCTATCCCTTTTTCTCCTTATGCTTTTTCTTTTCATTGTTTCTTTCACTTCTTCATGTTCCTTTGTTCATCAATTCTGTTTTCTTTCCTCTCTCGTTTTCTTCTCATTCATTTTCCCTACTTTTCTTTTCACTTTTTAACTCTCCTTTCTTTTTTCTTTCGATTCTTTCTCTTTCCATTTCTTCACATACCTTGAGCCATCTCTCTTTTCTTCTCATTGCTTTCCACTTCTCTCTCTCTTTTCCTTCTTATTCCTTTTCTATTTTCTCTTTTTCTTTCCATTCATTCTGTTATTTCTCATTCTTTTTCTCAAGTATCTGTTTCTTCTCTCTTTTTTCTTTCCATTTCCTTTCTTTGTGTTTACTTTGATTTCTCTTTCTTTTTCTCTCTATTACTTTTACCATAGCTATTTTTTTCTTCTCACTCCTTTTCTCTTCTCTCTCTGTTTCCCTTTCTTCTTTCTCTTTTACTTCACATTCCTCTACCTTTCTTTCTCTTCTATCTCACCTTTCTATTTTCACTTCTATCTCTTAATAGATTTCTCTCTTTTGCTGGTTTGTTCAATACAAAAGTAAGAAATTACTTACTATTTTTTTTAAATATACAAGAAACTCTTCCCTACACTGCAGTCAGACTTATCATCTCTTCATTTCATAAGATATTTTTCTTTTAAAAAGCACTTTTTATTTGCCTTGTGTATTGGCTGCAAGATAGATAGGATTGTTATTTTAGAAACATTATTATACCAGCAGACATTTATACAGATACATACACAAATAGAAAATACTATTTACATAATAGTTTATTCTTCTTCTATGTGCCATGTCCCTTCAGGATGTTGTGATCATGGCTCTCCACAATTTCCTGTATTTGTAGCTCTCAGTAAATTTTGTCTTTTTGTTCTCTCTCCTAAACCCTATCTGCCATCTTTGCCTTGTTTTCTTCTGTCCCTCTTGCCTTCAATCTGTCCTGTAAGTATCAAATTTTCCAGGCCTTCTTTCCTCATGTGCTCTAGAAATGTCAACTGTTTTGGATTCTAAGTACAAGTGTCTTTTTTGTTTCCATTTTCTCTAAAACTTCATCATTGCTTACATGTTCGATCCATGGTATTCTTAGCATTCTTCTGTAGGACCACATTTCTGTTGCTTCAAGTCGCTTTTTCGTCTGCAAAGATTGTCCAGCATTCACTGCCATATAGTAGGACTGATATTATGTAACAATTCAGTACTCTTTTCTTTGTTTCTAATGAATTTTTTCAATTTCTTAATACAGAGCTTATTTTTTTTATTTGCCTTGTGTATTGGCTCCAAGAAAGATAGGATTGTTATTTTAGAAACATTACTATACCAGCAGACATTTATACAGATACATACACAAATAGAAAAATACTATTTACATAATAGCTTATACTTCTTCTACGTGCCATACCTCTTCAGGACGTTGGCGATTATAGGTTTCCACAATTTCCTTTCCTTTGTAGCTCTTAGTAAATTTTGTCTTTTTGTTATCTCTTCTAAACCCTGTTCAGTCATCCATCTGCACAACCTCACTAGGTAGGTTATGTGTTGTCTTCTTCTGTCTCTCTTGAAGGACAGATTGAAGGCAAAAGGGAAACAATGCATAGCATACTAGATACCCTTAAGTAAATGGATGGCAGGACAGGGGCTGTGAGAAATAACAAAAACACAAAATTTATTAAGAGCTACAAAAGACAAGAAATTGTAGAGAGCCATGATCATCTACATCCTGAGGGGACATGGCACACAAAGAAGAAGAACACCATGAAAATGAAATAAAATTATGGATAATGATGTAAGAATTTTGCAAATATTTGTTTCTTGTTAAGGATTAAATTTCCAGTTCTTTTTAAAGACTTCATTAACTCCATACTTAATGTCTCCGCCCAAACTCTGAAATTTTATTTACTATTTATTTATTTATTTTTCTCAATAGGAGTAGATAGATTTGTCTGTTATCCAGTTTACACTCCTCCCCAAACTTTTGGACAGTATTAAAGGTTTATCCCTTGTTCCTGTTTAGGATTGGATTTCTAGTTCATTCTAAAGTCTTCTCATTCTCTTTCACTCCTGGTGGCCCCTTGCATTTTAGTGGCAATTATTGTTACTTGACTCAAGGTGAATTAATTGTAAAAAAATATGTTTAAAATAATGTGTAAAATTAATGTATAATACCAACTATGGAAATTAGCAAAATAGTATAGAAATAAACCCAGAAATTCTACTCAGAATATAACTAAGCCAACAAGACATTCCGTTATCAGATACAAGATAAAAGAAAAAGATACATGGCAGGAAGTTAAAGTACGAGGTATGCAACCAAAACAAACTTGAGAATGAAAGAACTCTGTGACTGTTCACATTGTAGGAGAAGAATCAGCAAGTATTAATTGAGATTGTTTTGAAGAATTGAATGAACTACTCTATCCTGAAAATGTTGTGCTATTAAAAGCTAATCAAGAAATATCTCAAGGTGTGATAGATGTTAAAGCAATGGAATTGAAGAGCTTGATGAGCAATGATGTGTTTGAAGTTGTTCTTTTTTAGATGCAACAACAAAAGGTGTCAATGTATAACTAATACAAAATAAATTCTCTTATCACAGTTTTTTGTTTTATTGACACTAAACTCTGCTACCAATTTGTTTGAGTCAAAGTTCATTCGATGCTTGATCCCCGTCTTATCTCTTCTAATCCAACTTCATCCAGGGGCAGGTAATCCCTCCTTTATCCAAGAAGGAAGTAACCAAAATATCAACAAAAAACACAAAAAGATCAACGGAAAGAGTAATGCTAGAGATAACTAAAGGACAGAAAGTATTCAGCATGGGTAAGAGAACAAACAAAAGATATGAGATATCACAGAAAGGATTAAGTCTCAAAATTGGAAGTGCTGAGACACATAAGAAGAAGAAAGGATATTAGATGGAGCAAAAGGCTGTCTGATTTGTGCACCATAGATAGCAAGGGTACATGAAAAAAAAAACACAGACAATGAAAAGATGTTAAGACATGGTAACAATTCAGTATGTAACAATAATAATTCATTTTTCTATGAATGTATGTTTTCCATTGCTTTAACATCTATCCCGCCTTGAGATATTTCTTGATTAGCTTTTAATAGCACAACATTTTCAGGATAGAGTAGTTCATTCAATTCTTCAAAACAATCTCAATTAATACTTGCTGATTCTTCTCCTTGGTCTCAACAAATTTGTATTTTTTCATGGTCATCATCATGAAATTTCTGAAAGGCTTTTGTCCAATAATGGATTTACACTGGCCGATAGTGATGATAATATATACACAAGAGTATGTGTGTATGCAAATTTGGTATCACCCACCAATTATCTGCAATCATCAGCTGAAACCTGTACAACAGAACTTTTCTTTTGCAGGCAGCCCTAACCGAGGTAGAACTCCACTTGGTGGACGAGAGTCCTTCCATCTCTTATTTGGATTTGAGAAGGAAGGACAGAAATATCCAATATATAGAGCCAATAAATTAATAAAACTTCAATTAAATTATCTTTTGACCAACTTCAAGGTTTTGCAGACACACTGCTCATCAGGGTCAGACAAATCTATTGAGTTATTACCAGATTATATATTTATACTTTACATATTAAATGCTAATTATAGACTCCAAATAAATTTAAAAATTTATACCATATTAAAATCTGTTAATAATATGACACCATTTAAATATTCAGAAGCAGTATATTATGATTATATCAAAGTTAAAATATTCAATATTTTTCATATAATTTTTATTTTGTAAAAACTCCTAGAAGATAAAATAAGCTCAGAAAATCCACTAATGATCATATAACTCTCATAATATTCAAACTTACAAATATTTATTTTCTAAGCATAGATTTGATGCAGCACAAAGCTGAAAGTATGGAGCACCCAGTGAGGATCAAACTCACTACTCAGTCATAATTATTTATATATATATATATATATATATATATATATATATATATATATATATATATGATGAAAATGTGGAAAAGACAAAGCAAAATCCGAATATGTGAGTTTACTGTTTTTTTTTTATTTTGTTTTTGTTTTTTGTTTTTCTGTCGACGTCAGACGTTTCGGTCTAATAGACCTTCTTCAGGACATGGTTAATGGAGACATATTTATATTAAATTTAAGTTAAATGAAGAGACGATATATACAGGACTCGTCAGAAACAGAAAAACTGAAATTCTAAAGTCAGAGTATTCTTTCTTGGATTCGGATACGCTGGCGCCGCGTGGGCGGTGCTGCGAAAACCTGCTCCCAGGGAAGAGATTTTATCCTAAGTGGAAAGGGGGGGGGACCTATTTAAAACTATAGCTTATCGGTACATTTGTCAAGCATTAATCTTGTCCTGAAGAAGGTCTATTAGACCGAAACGTCTAACGTCGACAGAAAAACAAAAAACAAAAACAAAATAAAAAAAAAACAGTAAACTCACATATTCGGATTTTGCTTTGTCTTTTCCACATTTTCATCATACCGTTGGATCTACATCCACATATCTCCTTACATATATATATATATATATATATATATATATATATATATGTGTGTGTGTGTGTGTGTGTATGTGTATGTGTATGTATAAAAGTTTCATTAAAAACAACTGATAAGGTACTGTGGTTAAGATTAATTTTAATTTTCTCCTTTTCTGGACATAAATTATATAGAAATTGTATCATTTTCTGCCCAAATATACAATTTTATATATATATATATATATATTGAAAGAGATTTATGGAACATCTGGACCTGGTGAGCATTTTGATACCAAACTCTTGAGTTGGTCAATCAGATAAGTCACTTGAACTTTTCTTGATTTATTAAATATTATATTTCCACTTATCTATCGACTACTTTTTGGCAGAAGTTCTGCTAGCCTGAAAAATAATGTAATTTTCACATCTGGTTGTATTATTATTATTACTATATTGAAAGAAAGAAAGAGGAGAGTTTGACAAATAGAAAAAAAAAAAAAATATATATATATATATATATATATATATATATATATATATATAAAGCAAAGAAAAAACTTGTTTCTCAATTTACTTATCTACAAAATTGTATATGAACATAAAAGTGTATATGCAATATGTAAGTATACTGGTGATATCTTGATAGATAAGACATTATCAAGCAGAACGAAAAAAAAAACAGTTTCAGTGTTTAAGCTATTGATTTCACTCTTTTGAGAAAGAGATGGACCCAAGACTTCCACCATCCTATTAGCTATCAAAACTGTTTTATCTCTTGTAGAAAATATAAAGTATAACAAGTTATAATGAGGGTGATGCTGCACAAGCTTTCTTCTTAATAAACCAATTCCACATCCTCAGATTGGTTTGGGAAGATTTTTTTCAAAATAATTCACATTCATTATCTTTCTGTATTTTTTTTACCATATCTGAAATAAGACATTTTGATATTCTTAAATTTTTAGTTAAAAAATTTAAATTTTGGCTCAAATTTGATAAGTAAACAACTTTATATACTCTCATAACATCAATTACTATTTCTTTAGAAAATACGTTGCAACTTTGTATGCAAAGAATTGGGGAACTGCTGTGCAAGAGATGAAATTTGGTCTCAACAAATTTGTATATTTCCTTTTAATTATCAGTCTGATTTTAGGTTTTTATTCAATCTGGCAGCATTCTGGAAATTTGATCAGCAATATACATTTGATAACAACTACTTTGGCAGAGTTTTCTCACTCATTCAACAGAAATGCTTGCATGCACACACAGACAGCATTTTTCTATGAATGTATGTATGTATGCCTTGTAAGCATAGACATGCATGTGTATGCATTTCTGTAGACATTATGCCGGAATATTTAACATATCTTATGATAAATGTGAATTTCTTTTTCTTTCTAAATGTCTATTCATCTGTGAATTTTTTTTTACATATTTCAGCTATAGAAGCAATTTCTCTGATGCAAAATGGGCATCTGGGTTTGATTCCTGTCAGAAGCACAATCTTCCTTTAGCAGGACTTCTCAGTCTAAACTGGTTTTTATTCATTTCATTTCAAGAACACCAAAAACAAGGATAGCAACTCAAATATTAAAAATAATGTTTATCATCATAAGAAATAATATTGGATAAAAAATCAATTAAAAATTCAAAGTGTATGTATGCAGGGTGGTTTCTTTTTTCTATATGTCTATAGCAAAGTCTATATGTGTATGTAAATTTATTTCTTTTTTCATCTATGTGTATGTGTTTATTTAAATAAATTAATGTATTCTTACAATATGCATTTGTGTGATCTTGTACAAGAATATTTACTTAGATGTACACATGGACAATATTTTTACCATTTCTTTTTTATGCCATCAGAACATAGACAATCATGGCTCTCCACAAATTCCTTGTCTTTATTATCTGTGAACTGTCAAGGCTTTTTGGGAAAGAGTGAAGTGGTTTCCCATTGCCTTCACCATGGTTTGAAATTCAGAGTTTACCTTCAATTAGACTGATTGCCATCCAAAACTAGAGAGCCCAGTCTACCCTGCTATTTAACTCATAGGTAGGTAGGGAGGAATGGATATTTTTTTTTTTTGAGAGCATTAATGCAAAAGTGAATGCAACAGAATAGCCTGGAATTTGAATTGTGTTTGTCAATTGCACTTTCTTTGCCAATATCTGTTATGCTATCTGCACATCGATTTACCAATTAGTTGTGTGATTTTTAATTGTATATGTTTATGAGCATTCATTCATTATAAGAAATATGTAACATATTTCATTATAAATGTAAAATCATTTTTCTTTCTAAGCACATCATGATTATATATACCTTATATACTCGTGTATCATGTGATTTTTGAAAATCTAATTTTGAAGCTAATTTTAAGGGGGTCATATCATACACAAGATATAAATTTGCATATGTAGTGCTGGCTCTGGCTACGCCATTGACCAAACTATATATCCATTTACTGTAGTCAAAAGGTACAGCTGTATTTAAAATAAACATGATTTTGATAAAACTGATGTTTTAATTGACTGCATCCAATAATAATACATGTAATATTCCCATATTAGTATCATATTATAAAATACAAACATAGCAAATATGCATCTTTTCCATTGCTTATAAGATATTTAGCTGTTTCTTGTTTCATTGTTTATTGCTGTACATGTTTAAATAATGAGTATAGCATTACTAACAATACTTTTATCATTCTCTTTCAATTTTTTAACTTATTTAACTAGAAGATGAGATAAAGAGATAAAGGAAAAGAAGCTAGTCTATTGATAAATTCTCAAAAAAGAAACTTTCATGATACGCAAGATATATGATAAAAATCATTTTTTATATGTGATTATTTGGGCGTCGCACATTATACAAGTATATACGGTGTGTGTGTATATATATATATATATATATATATATATAAAAACAATATGTGAGATTAATAAATGAAATATTCATTCCTAAAATATATATGTTACACTAATTTAATCAAAATCTCTGATTTGCAAATACATTTCAGTAGACATGTTGCCCGGATATGAGCACTAAGAAGATGCTCACATTCAGATCCAAATAAAAAAAGTCATCTTCTGCACAGGGCTTTGAGCATAACATCAAGTTCACAAAACAAATCCCCTTAAAAATTAAAATAGAATAGCCATTCATGAATGTTGCTGCCAAAAGAAAAAAAATAAGGTAAGCTTGGGAGCCAGCACCTATTAAGCCACAGATATAAAAATCCGGTAAAAGTAACCGCCAAAATAGACTACCCATAATGCACCACTGACTCTTATATATAAATAGCCGAGAAAAATAACAGCACTAGTTGCCTGACAATTGCACTAGCATGAAACAGACTGTCGCCTCTAAGTGCTGACTTCCTGTCCACTTTTATATTTATATATATATATATATATATATATATATATAGATAGATAGATAGATATGAACAGACTGAAATCAATTGTTAGGTCTAATGCTAGGAGAGTTGATTCACTGTGTCATGTCACACAATTTTTTCATCAGAATCCATCTTGTACATCTATAAATCTACCATTCACCAATGTATTGAATATTGCTGCCATATCTAGTCTGGTGTTCTTACTGATATCTTGAGATTCTTGACAAAATCCCAAAAAGAGTCTGTAATGTAATTGATCCTGACATGGCATCTCCAGTTCAGTTACTTTATCGCCAATATGACATGGCTTCCCTCTGTCTTTTCTACAAATATTTTCATGGCAATTGCTCTTTCATTCTCGGTGCCTTGCCTGCATAATTTTGAGCTACTAGATTGGCAACTGTTTTACTAACTAAATTCAACCACATGTTCTATTCGAATAGTTTATTTTCTCACCCGTAGAACTGCTTTCTGGTTTCTTGCTTTCCTACCACCTACAATCTACAAAAATTTAAATACAATGCCAATTGCCACCTTCTGTCTTCCTGAACCCTGTTATTTTATTGCCCTTTCTCTTCCTTAAAGTCTTCTCATTTCCTTTCACTCCCAGTAACCCCTTGCATCCTAGTGGCATTATCGTCTTGCTTGGTGTGAAATGACTTTTTTTAATAAAAAAAAGAAAAGAGAGAAAGATATGGCATGTATTCATAAATACTGGAAATTAACCATGTGTGTGTGTGTGTGTGTGTGTGTGTGTGTGTGTGTGTGTGTGTGTGTGTGTGTATGCGCACGCGCGTGTGTGTATGTGTGTTTTTATTTACTGAATTTATGGATGGATGAAGTATACAAAGGACCTTGGCATTAAATGTAGTTACATTTAAATCCTTTTCAAGGAAGGGATGAGAGTTACATTAAAAATCTTTTTTAATTCTATCATTTGCCGTTCATTTTTTATCTGTGATAATTTTTTTATTTCTTTCATTTGTTGTTTAAATTACAGTTCTCCTCTCTCCAATTCTTGATAATTCTGAATGTTTTCTCGGATGCCAAAAAAATCTCTCTCTCTCTCCCCCCTCCCCCTCTCCCCCCTCTTTCTCTCAGTGAATTTAAAACACACGTAAATTTAAAAACAATGGGAAAACAATGGAGAAAAAAAGTAAAGTGAAGCAAATAGTTGTCTTTTTTAATCCTAAACTACAACAGATTAGTCCTTCTATTGGTTATTGATTTGTTTTTTTAAAAATAAGCACTGCTGATGAACAATCACTGACCCAAAGATCATCTTGAACAGTTATTTTTTTTTCCCTTTCATTTCCGAGAGAAACTACTTGAAAAACTCTAATTAAAGAACTCTAGAACATTCTAATACAAGAGAAAAATATGTTGAATTTTCTTTTTTTTTTTAATATTTCATTATCAATTTTTTCCATTGCTTTTCTTGGATATAAAGTATCAGAGATATTTTATAATATCTCTGATACAGATTAGCTTTTGGTCAGTGACGACTTCCTAATCCCTTTTGAAAATTAACAATACAAGCAGAAAGTAATAAATTAAATGGATTAAGCGCAATATTTTCTTATAGTTGCACTAGCATTATCCTTATTATATATTGTCTCAGATATTTAGATTAGCCTGGCATGAAACCACATTTTTGGAGCATTTGGTAAAAATCGAATAAACTTATGGTGATTTTCTAAGTGTAGCTTAGATGTGACACAAAGCCAAAAGTATGGGGTACCCAGTGAGGATCAAAATCACTATTGGGTCATAATTCCTGTTTTTTTGAACAGTAGTAGAGGCTCATCCCTTGTTTCATGTTTAGGATTGGGGTTCCAGTTTCTTCTAAAAGTCTACTTCAGCTCTATACTCCTAATGCTTGTCCTTTCCTATGCTAACATAACTCCAAATAGTAACCCTCTACTTTGAATGGCTTTTGGGCCTCTTATTGGGTGAACATTAGTAAAAAAATTGATCTAGTGAGACTAACTTGCTAACTATTACACCACGTTGAAGTGCCCTATGAGATTCTAATAGATACTTATTCTATATATGCATTACAAATTTTACAAGAACATCCTGGAGTTATCAGATGAGGTATTGTTGCAGGAATCACCACTTTGTGTCATGAGTTGTGGACATTTTTCAGTAAATATTTACTGACCCCTGATATATTTGTTTTGCAAACAATATTTGGCTGACTCATGTGAGTCCAGGCAAAAACAAGAAACATGGATTTTAAACAAACAATACATGTATTAACAAAAGAAATTACATTAATGTGCACACAGTTGAAAGTAAAGGAAAAGATATTAAAAACTTAACTATTATGTGCTTGTGTGTGTGTGTGTGTGATACAAATGTGTGTGTGTGTGTGTGTGTGATAAAAATGTGTGTGTGTGTGTGTGTGTGATACAAACATGTGTGTGTGATACAAACGCACGCGCGTGTGTGTGTGTGTGTGTATATGCAAGTTTGAGATTGTTCAGTTTTTAGTGGACTAAGGAAATGAACTTGTCCCAGTGTGGACACTCTTTATCTATGTGCTACTACATCAGGAACAAGAGGAAGAAAAAAAAAGGAAGAAAATGTTTGTCTTTTTATAGACTTAAACAGCACCACCTAATAGGTATTTGGTGAAGCCTAGTGGGGAAACCCATAGCATAAAGAATCTATTGTGCCAATTTTCTGAGTAGAGCAGGTCTGCCTACCTTTAAAATCATCATTTTAAATCTTGTTCAGCTCAGACACCAACTGCAGATAGTGGATGAAAATGATAGATGGATACAAAGCTTGGCCCAATGTAGCTTGGCTATCTTATTTATTAGTTTTAAAGTGTTGGCTTTGCCTAAAGTATGTTACATTATCTGCATTGTATATGAAACAGCATGAAATAACCCTAAAAGATAGTGAACTTTCTGCAACACTCACATGTACACCACAGAATACAAAAAATCCAACAGCAAAAGAAATATATATTTCAACTCACCATATAACAAAAATGGAAAAACAAACATAGTAAAAGTATTCATTAAACTCCTACACAAACTCTTTCCCACATCAAGCCCTCTCCACAAAATATTTAACCAAAACAGTAAAAATCAGCTACAGTTGCATCAAGAACATGACACAAATAATAAAAAAGCACAACAGAAAAATAACCAGCAAATTACCCACACAAACCAAACCAGAGCAAAGAATAAATGTCCCTTAAATAACAATTGCTTGCAAAAAAATATAATATATTAAGCCACTGTAAAATCATCAGATAAAAAAGAAAATATACATAAGAGTAACTAAAGGAACCTGGAAACAAAGAAAATATCCATGCAAACCAAATAATAATTACACGAACAATACAATGCATTCTAAACACATATGAGAAAATGAAAACAAAATTTCACCAAAAATATCATAGAAAATAAGGAAAACAGCATTAGCATCTAACAATAAATCCAAAAACTGTAAACTCTGTCTGAAGGAGAAAATAGCTATAATTACCTTCCCAAACCAACACAAATTACTAAATAAATGATTAGAACTTATCTCAAAAGGCAGACATGAAACCAAATTTTTGCTATGTTACTGAAAAATCAAACTTAAAATGAATACCTTGTAAAATACCACCATAAAAATACAAATAAATGCATCATATACAATGCAGATAATATCGCATATTTTAGATAAAACCAACACTTTAAACTAATAAAATAAGATATACCGCCACCAAAAATAAAATAAACAAAAATCCTAAATAAATAAACAAATTAACTAATTACAAATGCACACATAAAAACATGTAATAATAATATTCAACAACAAATAATTAATAATATATAACTGTATTCAGTTCCACGATTATTTCTCCTTAATAGCCTCTAGAATAATTTGAGACATAACCAGTACCCGACAACCATTAGGATAATACAATAGACCTTAGTACCTATAATGCACCATTGACCAACATATGTATAAATCAACCAGTTATGTGCCATGCATGATACACACTTAGGCGATCATGTATCTTTTGATACATGACTGATGAGTAGGTTGCAGTAGGTTGCCATTTCTTTCTGCGGTAGACCAGTTGCCATCCAAGGCTACAGAAACTGGTCTGTCCTGCTATTTATCCATAGCTGGGAGAAAGAGAGGATCCATACCTTTCCCAAGGGTATTAGCATGTAATTGAATATAATGGATTCGACTGGAATTCAAATTCATCTCTCCAGTTCCTCAATCTGAGCTGCTATCCATTACTCCTCCAAGCTTCTCCTATAGTCTAGCCAAAACTCAACACACATGGCCTCAAGATTGTGTTCAGGCATGAAACAGACTGTTACCACTTGGTGTTGACCTCATATATATATATATATATATATATATATATATATATATATATATATATATATATATATATGAATTTTTCTAAAGAAAGTAATATCCTCTAAAAAAAGTTCAAAGGAATAATATATATATATATATGAATATGAATTTTTCTAAAGAAAGTAATATATAGGATAGAAGAGAGTTGTTGTGGCCGGAGAAGAAGCCTCTTATATCCGGGTTATACTGTGTATATATGTATGTATATATATATATATATATATATATATATATATATATATATATATATATATATATATATATATATGGTTAGAATGTTCGCTTTCTGACCATGACACCCAGGTTTGAATCTCACTATGGTTGATTTGTCAGAAATTAGACTTTCTTATGTTATCGGTCTGGAGGGGGCGATCCCATCAATGTGGCACCTTTGGAAAAATGCCTGAAAACCATACCACAGGTTAACCCAAGCCTCGTGAGTGAAATTGGTTAGACAGAACCCTTGGAGGCCATTGATAGCTGTGCTAGCACAAAGTCACAAGTTATCGTAATGAAGGGTTTGAGTGTGCTGGCCTTGTTCAGATTGCTGATCATGCTAGATAACACGCTCTCCCCCAGAAACTGTAACTAATGTCTGCTCAGCATAGTTGCAGTATAAACCACAGTTGGGCTCTGCAGGTGTTGAACAAACACAAATGTGCATGCGCATGCGTCTGCAATAGGGATTGGCTAGCCGCCTTAATAGACGGGAATCTGCGAATACAAATGGCCAGCTATTATATATATATATATATATATATATATATATATATACTAACAGTATAACCTGTCTTTGACCAGGTCTTTCATTACTGGGAATTTTTGCTGTTCAGTTGGAACAGTTTAAGTTTAAAGTCAGCCCACCTGAAAATTAATATTAGAAACAACATTTGGGTGCAACTCAGGCACATCCCCAAATGGGGGGGGGGTTAACAATTTGAAGGTGGGGTGGCCCTGAAAAGGGAACTGTATAATAATAAATAATATTATTGTAATAATTTAAACTATCTATTTTTATTAAAGTTTTTATGAAAGATATATTTCCAAGAACAGATAGTAAATAGTAAAACATTGCTGAGCGTTATAATGGCCAGGAAGTAGTGGAGAGCCATTGTCACCAACAATTTGGACTCAAAACTGGTACTGAAGAATTATCTATCAAATAAAATAATTTCATCAAAATCGGATGAAAACTGTGAAAATGCATAAACAACATCCAATCACACACACACACACACACACACACACACACACACACACACACATACATACACACACACACATTTTGAAAATTATAGATATATAAGAGATAGGATTAATACAAATATAAAATTTGTCAGCTGATTGATGTTATATTCAGCATCCTGAAACAGAGTTTCATAGACATACCTTTTTTGTAATCATTCAGTCTACTCGTCAGAAAGATGTCACATGTTTAAACACATGTGCATAAACACAATTTGTAGATTTTATATGCTAGATATTTTGATTTCATTATTGAAAAAGATTGTTTCTTTAAATGGTTAGTTTGGATTTGAACCTGAAAGTAGATAGCTATACTGAGCTAAGAAATTGGCACTTTGCCACTGACCATTTCCCTGCAAGCCTTCATCAATTTACTCTTTTGCCCAACTCAGTCTTGTGCAGATCAATGGTAGAAGTACCAAATAGTCAGACACCTGCTGATCATTGGTAAGGTTCCAAAAATGTATCAAAGAACCCAGTGTGTGAGAACTGTATTTGCTTTCCTTTGGCAACTATCCTGCAAACAGTTACATGCAGATGACCACGCCTATATTCATTGACACTTTCACTTGTTTCAAAAGATAGACAAATAGGACATTTCTTTCAAATAGATAAACACTTTAGTTGTTAACAACTCTTAGTTTAAGTTTTCATATTTTCAGTGTCATTTCAGTACAAATTTCGGCTTTTCAAAAGTATGTCTTTTTTAAAA
The DNA here is from genome assembly GCA_964036315.1 of Acanthosepion esculentum. Taxonomy (NCBI): domain Eukaryota; kingdom Metazoa; phylum Mollusca; class Cephalopoda; order Sepiida; family Sepiidae; genus Acanthosepion; species Acanthosepion esculentum. The sequence goes on along the minus strand of CAXIWW010000157.1, from coordinate 26,136 downwards.
AAAAATTGTTTATGCAGTCTTGTAAGGATGATATATTTTCCACTGTACAGTCTTCCCCACCCCAACAGACAAAACATTGCAAGCCTATTAACATTCTATCACTAATTCCATGGAAAATGTTCAAATAAGCTCCATTCTTTAGTTCCACCAGTTCAGACCTTTACAGCTAGAACTTATACTATATCCATAGAGTTGAATCAACCATTTCCTTCATATTATATTTGTAAGGAGAAAAGTTTTAATCAGACGGCTATTTTCTGAGAACTGCTACTTTATGGAACTTCTGCATAGATGCTTCCCTAGACATTATAATCTTAACCTCTTCAAGTCAAGGATCAATTGTTATCTATCCTCCATATCCTTAGAATTTTCACTTTCTTCTACCTCCTCTTACATTCATATCACACACCCGATTCACTAACCCTCTACCATAAATGGCTCTTGAGCCTTGTATTAGGTGAACTTTAATATTAAAAAAATTATAAATCCAGTAAGCAAACCTATTCATCATGATTGTTCTTTCTTTGAAGGTAAAAAAAATACTGTAATGATTGTAAAGTTCAATATTGTTGACATTAACCTATTTTCTATTTTAGTTCAAACATTGAAATTTGAAGTAAGTTAGAAAAAATCCAAAGAATCAAAGACTGTATTCATCTGTGATATTAAATTAAATGTTTAATGTAATTAAACTATTTTATATATAAACTATTTTTCTTTGTTATTAGTTAGTATTAACTATGGTCAGTGATATAATGAGACAAATAATAATTCATTTCTTTATCCAGAAAGAACAGACAAGATATCTTGAAAGGCGTTTTTTTTTTTTGTTTTTTACCAGGATTGACTGACAAAACATCTTGCAAAAGATTTGTTAAGGTGCAGGTGATGAGATCTCATTTAGATATTTGAGAGAAGCTGATGAAATATCTTGCAGAAAATTTGTCTTAGGCTCTCTTCCTCAGACAGGGATTCAAATACCCTTATTCCCCTTATATAGGCTATTTCCCTTATATAGGCTATAAGAGAAGCAGGACAGGCAGAGAGCAGAGAGAGAGAGACTTCACGCAGACACATGCTAATCATAGAGGCTACCAGAGAGCATGACTGACTGCCTGTCTGACCATTAGGCTGTGAAAACAAACTCCTGTGAACACAGAAAAAGAATGGACTCCACTATCAATGTGACAAGCCGAAACCGATAGCCAACAAGCAGTCAGCTGGTTTAAGCATACGCCTTTTTCATGCTCTCATTTAACGCCTCATACACCATATATTTGAATGCTACACCACATGACTTACCAGAGACATTTTCATATCTTGTAAATGAAAATAAATCTTTGGTCATTTCTCCAGACCAATATCTAATTTGTTTCTTTATTCCAACCAACTTCTACCTCAGATCAAGTGTATGCAGTAAGTTTATAGAGTCTGTGTGTAGTTTTAAATATTTATAGCTTTCTAACTATATAAATAAAAAAAAAAATGAAACAAATGAAATGCATTTTGTCCCTTGATGGACTTCATCAAGGTGAATGTAGAGAATTTATTTTGCAGCTTGTATTTATAAACAGTAGTAAAGTGGAAGGAAAATATTGTTATGATTTCAAATTTTAAATTTAAGAACACTCTAAAATATTCTTAAAGCCAACTGTGTAAGGAAAGGTAAACTATGGTGGATACTAAGTGATGTAATTTATTGTTGAATAAACTAAAGTGAGTAAATGCTGCTGTTGTTGAATTTTTTATTAATTTATTTATATTTATCAAAATGTAATTATTATATATTATTTTATTTTGGTAAATTATTTATGTATTTATTTATTTTAAATATTTAAAGGTCTTGAGTTAACTGTTTCCGTTTAATTTTTTTATGATCATATATGTTGACTTGGGAAAGAAGTATGCCCTTTAAGAAAGGAAATATTTGAAAAAATCCAAGATGTAAGTTAACATTTCTTGCAAGAATTGATTTTTGCACTCTCAAAAATTTTTTGTTTAAGTATGCTATTTTCTCTTTTAATAAATGTAGCATTCTTGAGATTGAAGTAACTAACTATACATGACAGAATTTATAAAAAGAATAAGAAAAAGTATTTTTTTTAGATTTATTGTTAGGATTGTTAATTTTAATTTGTCCATCATTACATATACAAAATGTAATATAATTCATAAAACATTTTGCAGTTGATTCATTATTTTAAATTGTACACAGACTTTATAACCTCCCCTTATATAATGCCATTAATATTTCGATGCTTACACAAACCAGGATGGTGAGGGTGATGCCATTGAAATATTCTTGCTTTATAACAAAATTCTCAGAAATCTTTAACATTCATGCCCACAAAAAAAAAGTGTGTCAAAGGGACAGTTTTTCCCTTAATACTGCTATTATTTTAACTACCTTAACTCCTTGCCAATGTTTATTGTTTTAAAAAGTGATGATTAGAATTGTAATAAAAACTAAACATATGATAAAAGTAAATTTGTACATTTTTTTGTTCTTGAGAATTTACAACAAAAATATTAAACACTATTTATTAGATAATTTATTTAGAAGAATAATTTTATATTTACTTACATTCTAAAAACTAATGCAATTGTATTAAAACTAATGCAATGCAATATTTATCATTTACCAATTTATAAAGAAATAAATATAAAACAATTTTTTATTTATAAATTTATAAACATTTACTAAATTGAAAATGTTTATAAATTTATAAATAAAAAATTGTTTTATATTTATTTCTTTATGAAAATTTGTCAACCAACTAGAAAGAAATCATTATTTACATTTTTATAAAGTTTAAATCGATTGGCAATTAGCTGATGTTTTGCCACCTGTTCCAATAAACAATCTAATAAATAAATATAGTGTAAATAAACAATCTAATAAATAAATATAGTGTAAATAAACAATCTAATAAATAAATATAGTGTAAATAAACAATATAATAAATAAATATAGTGTAAATAAACAATATAATAAATAAAAAGTGATTATAATAAATTTTTATTTCCAATTCTCAAGAACAAAGAAAATGAATATAATTCACATTCATATGTTTAGATTTTATTAAATTCTAATCATCACTTTTTAAAATTGTAAGCATTGCTGAGGGGTGAAAGTAGTTAAAATAATATCAGTGTCAAGGGAAAAACCATCCTTTTGACACACCATGTGAGCACAAAGGTTAAAGATTGCCAAATTCTCAATGCAAAACATGAAAGCTATTCATAAAAACATACTAAGTGTTTATCTTTAGAAGAGAATATTGTTGAATGGAATAAAGATTCATCTCCTAAAACTATGTTTTTCAGAGTTACTTTCATTTTTACACACAATTTCCTTTTTATAAAAGAGTTTAATTAAAAACTTCTTGTTTAGCATCACGATAGCTGTGGTTGCTGGTAGAGTAGCTTTAATCTTGATTTGTTTGTACAATGAAAAATTTATACTTTTCTCAAGCGCAAAGGGATTTAAATAAAGGATTATATGAACACAAAAGGGATCTTTTACAAAACAATATATTCAAGGCATTAGTTGCTCACCATAATGAGTCTGACCATAATTTTGATTTAAAAAATATTAATTTAATTAAAAGAGAAAGCAATTTACTAAGACAAAAATATATAGAAAGTGCTTTAATCAGTGGATCATAAACAGTAAATTTGTGTCCAGCTTCTTATAATATCTCATCTTTCCTGACAAATCTTCTATTACAGCGTAACCCGGATATAAGAGACCCGGATACAAGATAAACCCAGGTATAAGAGAGATTTTATCTGGTCCCAAATTAGAGCCATACTTACCTAAACAAAATAGACCAAACCCGGATATAAGAGACTTCTTCTCTGGTCCCGACAACTCTCTTATATCCGGGTTACACTGTATCACGATGTGGGATACTTAATAACAAAAGTGATAAATATATAAAGAAAAAATAAACTAAATAAAACTGGCTAGGTGATATACCCAGACATATATTAAAAAAAAAATATTTGATTTAAAAGTTTCAAATTTCAGCATCACTACTTCTTCATGTATAAACAAAGGACAAAACAAATCACACAAAATTTTTTCGACTTTGTCATTAATTTTCCTAATACAGTGTAACCCGGATATAAGAGACCCGGATATAAGAGAAACCCGGATATAAGATATATTTTATCTGGTCCCAAATTAGAGCCTGTGTTAAGAAAACAAAATAGACCAAACCCGGATATAAGAGAAACCCGGATATAAGATACTTATTATCCGGTCCCGACAACTCTCTTATATCCGGGTTACACTGTATCAATACATATATGTACAAAAAAATAAAGTAATTCTTCCATGTATGCATGCATATAATATACACCAACATATATTTCTTCTCATATCTACATTTTCTCAGTTTCTTTGACTCTCAGTAAATCCTTGCATCTTAGTGACTTTATCGCCTTCCTTAGCCGCCCCACCACAAAAAAATCTTATTTTTATAAACATTATATCCACTACTTTTTTTAAACACTATAATTAATGCCTGCTAGTATGATCAATCAAAAATCTTTATAACGAAAATGTGCCTGTCATCAAGGATTGAACTTGCATTCCCCTTACCTATACGTATGCATTTATGTGTGAGCATTTCTGTTTTGAACTCCCACATAGTTTCTACCAGAATCACATATACAAACATACATATCCACTTAGCCTCACTTACCATACAAATCCCAGCTTTCCATTATGTTTGATATAGTTTCAATACAATGACCCACAAAAAATAAATAAACAAAATGATTCCGTTCCATTTGAAAAACTTCATGGTTCCAACCATCTTTGACTAAACAAAGAAAAACGAAAACAAAAAAAAAAAAAATGAAAAATAACAGAAAGGAAATAGGATGAGAGGAAATACAAAATGGCTTCTTCATTTGTTTCCAAATTCATCTTCCTCTTTAAAAGAATAAGTTTGCATTCTTTCACTTTTATCAGAGACCTGGGAAGGAAATGGTAATACTCAATGCAAAAAATACACAGACTATGACAACAAGCAGAAGATAAAGAAAGACAACAACATTTAAAATGGAAGAGAATCAAAGAAAAAAAAAAAGAAAGTCTTCCAATCAATTCCTTTTAAGATTCAATTCACAGATAATGTCTGATGCAAGAGTATTTAGAAATTTATATGCAAAAAATTTTATGCTCTTAAAAGTAAACAAGGATGCAACTAATTTTTGTTTTTTCCTTTTAAATTTTCCTTTATTTTCTTTTCTTTGTTGACTTTATTTTCAATGATCAAGTAAAGTTATGACTTGTTATTGTTTGTATTAATATTCAAAATTTAATAATTAAAATAGCTAATGCCTAATGGTTTCAGAAAAAAGCCACACTAAAACAGTTATATATATATATATATACTGTTATAATTATTATAAGGTGTGCAATCTTTTAGACCTTCTGTCTTGAGATCTCTGAGGTTTGGATGGAGTTTTATTACTTTATCAGGTTCCAGTTGGGATAATGACTGGTGTAGAATTTCAATTTAAGTCTTCTTTGTGAGGAGGCCAAATTTAGACTGGAGATGGCAATTTGGTCTTAGATTTATTCCTTCTGGTTATCTGTTAATTTATGACTGGATAGGTTTATATATTTATCTCAGTTGTTGGGAAGTAGAATAATAATCAAATTTGTCTGATGATGATATTAGAATTGTTTTTTTTTATTCTTTGGTGCCATTTTTTTGTTAGAATACTGTTATAATTATTACAAGGAGTGCAATCTTTTAAACCTTCTACCATGAGAAGATCTGTGAGGTTTGGATGGAGTTTTATTACTTTATCAGTTCCCAGTTGGGATAATGATTGGTGTAGCTAATATGCCACTAAAGATTTTAAGTCATTTTACAATTCATTGTATTTATATAATAGGAGAATATATGGACAACATAACTGTAACTGGCCCACACAGTTCAAATTCTGGCCTAGTCTGTTGAGTCTACCTTTGTATAAATATCCTTGAGAAAGGCATGAATCCTTCTTTTTTTTTCTCTAGTGAGGTAGAATGGGTCCTCTAGCCTTGGGTGGTAGACAAACATTCTAGAACAACTCTGAATTCAAAGCCATGGAGAAGGCAGCAGGAAATTACTTCACTATTTTCCCCAAAAGTCATAGCAATTTATAGATATTAACAAAATTAAACTGTAGAGAGCCATGATTGTCTACATCTTGAAAGAACATGGTATTTTAAAATAATATGAAGAATTTTATGTTACTTTTGTTTATCTTCAATACTTCCTGAATATTAAACTAAAAGTAACATAAAAATAAGAACTAATCTTTAGATTTGTCTTCATTTTTTTCTATACATGAAACAAAAGGTATAATAAATCAAACTGGTTTTTAATGTAAGCATATATTTAAATGTAACTTACTCTGAAAGTTTATTTATCTCCAAGGCCAATCATAATCTTAAGAGTTTGTTTGACTCAATATTTCTAGTATAAACATGTTGTGCGATTTCTACCACCACCACCACCACCACTAGAAGAGTCCACTACACATGAAACAACAATTACAGAATCACAAACAAAGAACTGTACCAAATAACAGAAACCACATCACTTGAGGACTTTCAACAGCAGCAATGGCTAAAATGGATAGCACATGTAACTCAGAGAAATAATGATATAATGAAGATATTGACATTCCACACTGCTTCAAATAAAACATTAGAAAGGTTGGTTGATTTTGTTTGGTGGTATATCAACATCTTGAAAGGACATGGTATTTTAAAATAATATGAAGAATTACTACCTTTGTATAAATATCCTTGAGAAAGGCATGAATCCTTCTTTTCTTTCCCTAGTGAGGTAGAATGGGTCCTCTAGCCTTGGGTGGCAGACAAACATTCTATAACAACTCTGAATTCAAAACCATGGAGAAGGCAGCAGGAAATTACTTCACTATTTTTCCCCAAAAGTCATAAGAGTTTGTTTGACTCAATATTTCTAGTATAAACATGTTGTGGGATTTCTACCACCACCACCACCACCACTAGAAGAGTCCACTACACATAAAACAACAATTACAGAATCACAAACAAAATCACACAAAAAGCCACACCACTAGTAGTATGCTGAAATCTAAATATTTTGCATGTAATTTTATGCTTTCAACTACAGATATTTTGTACATAATTTTATACTTTTAGAGTATGTATTATTTGTATTTTTATATTTTAATGTTGCATGGATTGTCATTTTATTATAAAAATGTACTGTTGATTATTGTTTGGGGTTTTCACTATTTGCTCATAGCTGGGACCCTAACAGGTGCTGCCACCCCGGAGAAGGATGGACCTGGGAACAACAGCAACTAATAGGTGATTCTACACTCCTCAAAACCTCCAATCTTCCACTCAGAGGCCTTGCTGCCAGAGGTAGTTTATCATCATACTCAGGACGAGGTTAGAAAGGAAAACTCCATCAATACTGGAAAGAGCGATAACAACTACTGGATTTGAGAAATCCTATTTTCATGAAAAATTGTTTTAAATGAAAATTTTTTATAAATTTCAACCAAAAGCAGTACTGGATGTTTAGTCAATGAGTGCTGAATGTTTCCTTATAAGGAAATGGCTAATATTACTGTAGTATCATATGTAAATTAGATAGACAAATATAAATAGAGAACAACTGGTGAACATCGGGTGGCTATGCCTAGCAGACCCAGTTGCTATTCAGGACACGGATAACTGTACTATGACTACTTCTATGCAGAGAGATATGCAAAACATAACAATTACCATTTCCATATGACTTGCTGTTTGAACTAGTATACTCATCTTATTTCAGACATTGTACTCCCCAGCCTTCATCAGGTGTCTTCTTGGAACTTTGGAATTTATTCAATCCACAGGAGTATACTGACCTCATTTCGCTTTCCATGCTTAGGAAAGATTTCATATCACTTAATACTCACCAGTCTTTTTCACCTTTGTGTTAGTTGTCTGAACAAGAACATGTAACTTGTCAACACTACTGGATCCAGGGACTGAAGAAGACTGGAGAGTACAATGGCTGAAATGTTGTAAGTATAATAATCAAACTGAGCCTGTTATTCAGAACAACAACTAATAACAATAACTCTCCATTTCAAAAATCCCAACATTAAGAGAGAGACAATTTATTCCTATTTCTATTTAGTGAAAAATTTTGGTTTTATTAATCATTTCACCCCAAGCAAGGCAGGAATGCCACCAGTATGCAGAGGGTTACAGAGAGTGAAAGTGAAAGAGAAGACTGAGATTAGGGAGGATTGAGGAAAGGAGATATATATATATATATATATATATATATATATATGGTAACACATTACATTTTATATATTTTCATCTGTTGTTATACTGTTTAATACTATAATTTAAAGTTTATCCATTGATAATATTAAAGTAATAACCATTGTTATTACTTAATTACTATCATTGTCATTATTTATTACTACTTTTGTGTTATGAGTTACAAAATTTTGTCCAGTAATCTATGTTATAAAAGAATAGCTGATTCTCTGTCCATCACACACAATTAATTTGGCTGAATTTTAAATAAGACACTGAAATAATACATTCCCCTCCCACTCAGTCTGGACAACTCCTATTCTAAGCTGAGCAATAAAATCAAAGTTAAAGACAAAAAAAATTAAATAACTGTAAGATTTTATTGAACATTTCACAAATTATTCAGTAATAAATTGAATTATTTAAAAAAAATTTTTTTAAATTTTGTAGAAATATTTTTAGGTCTGTCATTTAATTAAAATGTATATGTGCACACAGAATTTCTAGGAAATTGAAATGGCTTTCTGGGTTACAAGAGTTAATCGTTCTAGGTAATAGAAAAGGAGTATAAGTCAGCCTTTTGTAGTTATTTTTATGATTCATTTTGTATTGAAACCAAATATATTTTCTAATAAATGTAGTATTTTAAATGGATAAACAATTTAGATTTTAAATTTTTTTCATCTTGATGTTCATGAAGTGATAGGTAACCTAACTAGTAATATTTAAGTGATAACTGTTTTTATTACTCTTGATACTATTTGCTACTATAGTTGTGCTATGATTTAAAATCTTTGTCCAACACATAACCTTATAATAAAGAGAACAAAGCTTGTGTCTCCAAACATGGATAATTCATATTAATATTTGGTCAACAAAGAACCACAGATGGTGTAGAATAAACACTGAAAATTTTATTAAAATTTACAACTTTTTCCGTTTACTAATTATATATTTATAACACAGTGTTATTTTCAGCGTTATCATGAATATTTATGTTACTTAAGACATTACACTGTTGTTGCCCATTATTAAAATTTGACTAATGCAATAATAACCTATTATGTAAATAGTATTTTCTATTTGTGTATGTATCTGTATAAATGTCTGCTGGTATAGTAATGTTTCTAAAATAACAATCCTATCTTTCTTGCAGCCAATACACAAGGCAAATAAAAAAAATAAGCTCAGTATTAAGAAACTGGAAAAATTCATTAGAAACAAAGAAAAGAGTACTGAATTGTTACATAATATCAGTCCTGCTATATGGCAGTGAATGCTGGACAATCTTTGCAGACGAAAAAGCGACTTGAAGCAACAGAAATATGGTCCTACAGAAGAATGCTAAGAATACCATGGATCAAACATGTAAGCAATGATGAAGTTTTAGAGAAAATGGAAACAAAAAAGACACTTGTACTTAGAATCCAAAACAGTTGACATTTCTAGAGCACATGAGGAAAGAAGGGCTGGAAAATTTGATACTTACAGGACAGATTGAAGGCAAGAGGGACAGAAGAAAACAAGGCAAAGATGGCAGATATGGTTTAGGAGAGAGAACAAAAAGACAAAATTTACTGAGAGCTACAAATACAGGGAATTGTGGAGAGCCATGATCACAACATCCTGAAGGGACATGGCACATAGAAGAAGAATAAACTATTATGTAAATAGTATTTTCTATTTGCGTATGTATCTGTATAAATGTCTGCTGGTATAATAATGTTTCTAAAATAACAATCCTATCTATCTTGCAGCCAATACACAAGGCAAATAAAAAGTATTTTTTAAAAGAAAAATATCTTATGAAATGAAGAGATGATAAGTCTGACTGCAGTGTAGGGAAGAGTTTCTTATGTATTTAAAAAAAATAGTATGTAATTTCTTACTTTTGCATTGAACAAACCAGCAAAAGAGAGAAATCTATTAGGAGATAGAAGTGAAAATGGAAAGGTGAGATAGAAGAGAAAGAAAGGTAGAGGAATGTGAAGTAAAAGAGAAAGAAGAAAGGGAAACAGAGAGAGAAGAGAAAAGGAGTGAGAAGAAAAAAATAGCTAAGGTAAAAGTAATAGAGAGAAAAAGAAAGAGAAATCAAAGTAAACACAAAGAAAGGAAATGGAAAGAAAAAAGAGAGAAGAAACAGATACTTGAGAAAAAGAATGAGAAATAACAGAATGAATGGAAAGAAAAAGAGAAAATAGAAAAGGAATAAGAAGGAAAAGAGAGAGAGAAGTGGAAAGCAATGAGAAGAAAAGAGAGATGGCTCAAGGTATGTGAAGAAATGGAAAGAGAAAGAATCGAAAGAAAAAAGAAAGGAGAGTTAAAAAGTGAAAGGAAAAGTAGGGAAAATGAATGAGAAGAAAACGAGAGAGGAAAGAAAAAAGAATTGATGAACAAAGGAACATGAAGAAGTGAAAGAAACAATGAAAAGAAAAAGCATAAGGAGAAAAAGGGATAGAAGGAAAAAAGGAGTGAGAAGTAAAAGAGAGAAATCTATTAAGAGACAAGTGAAAATGAAAAGGTGAGATAGAAGAGAAAGAAAGGTAGAGGAATGTGAAGTAAAAGAGAAAGAAGAAAGGGAAACAGAGAGAGAAAAGAAAAGGAGTGAGAAGAAGAAAATAGCTAAGGTAAAAGTAATAGAGAGAAAAAGAAAGAGAAATCAAAGGAAACACAAAGAAAAGGAAATGGAAAGAAAAAAGAGAAGAAACAGAGATACTTGAGAAAAGAAATGAGAAGAAAAGGGAAGGAGAAAGAAATGAGAAATAAAAGAATGAATGGAAGGAAAAAGAGAAAATAGAAAAGGAATAAGAAGAAAAAGAGAGAGGGAAGTGGAAAGCAATAAGAAAAAGAAAGAAGGCTTAAGGAATGTGAAAAAATGGAAAGAAAAAGAAAGAAGAGTTAAAAAGTGAAAAGAAAAGCTGATAGTATGGAAAATGAATGAGAAGAAAACGGGAGAGGAAAGAAAACAGAATTGATGAACAAAGGAACATGAAGAAGTGAAAGAAACAATGAAAAGAAAAAGCATAAGGAGAAAAAGGGATAGAAGAAAAAAGGAGTGAGAAGAAAAAGAGAGAAAGGAAAAGGAATGAGGAGGAAACAAGAAAAAAAGGGAAAGGAATAAGAAGAAAAGAGAAAGAAGGAATAGGAAAAAAAACAGGGAGAGAATGGACAAGAATAAGAATAAAAAAGCAAATGAAGTAATATAAAGACAATTCCAAACATTTATAGTTTTGTTTTTTTATTAAATTTACCCAAGCGTTTACTCATCCAGTCTTTCTTCATCAATAATTATGTCATGACATCAATGGTCTCTGCTTATAGACAAAGATGCATTCCAAAAGCTAAGCAGAGAATTAAAAAACAGAAAAGAGTGCTGAACGGTTGTGTGATACCTGCCCTCCTCTATGGCAGTGAATGCTGGACAATTTCCTCAAAGCTGAATAAGAGACTTCAAGCAACAGAAATGTGGTTCTACTGAAAGATATTGAGGATACGATGGACTGAACATGTGAGCAACGACAAGGTTTTAGAGAAAATGGAAAGAAAAAAGAAACTTATACTTGATATCAAGAAGAGACAGTCGAAATTTCGGGGCACCTAACTAGGTAAAATAGGGCTTGGAAATTCAGATACCGAGTGTGTAACATATTTGTGGGTTTGAGTAAATAGATGGTAGAACAGAGTTTGGGATAAATAGCAAAAAGACAAAATTTATTAAGAGTGCCAAGATAATGGAAGATGTGGAGGGCCATAATCGCTAACGTCCTGAAGGAACATGACACATAAAGAAGATGATGATGATTCCAGTGTAGGCTTGGCAACATTTAGATAGCATTCGGCCTGGTTTGGTGGCATAGAGCTAAGAAAGAGTGTGAAAAAAGGTTTCATTGTTCTTACAATTGAATAAAGTGGAGAAAAAATGTTTGTTAGTAATTGAAATTGGACTTGAGATTCCCTGGAGATTGAACCCTAATTTAACTTGAGGAAATCCAGTAAGACTGAGTATAACTGACAATCCCTCTTACCTAGTCTCTACTCACTATCTAGAATGATATCAACATTGCCAAATGATTAAATTCCAGAAAAAAAAAAATTCCAGAGGATAATTTTCAAACCCTAGGTCAGAGAAAAAACTAGACTACATGTTTTTGAGCTGCATTTGTGAACAAAGAAAGCTTTGTGAAAATTAAATTAATGATTTGATTTTGCTAATTTATCATTTCCTCAAATCAGGTTTGTGAATTATATTAAAGAAGCAGCCATTTTAAGTTATGAAGTAGTTGGTGATTAGGTTTGGAGGAAGGAAGACCCCAGCAGGTGATTTCATGTGGCAGGAGAGAAATGTAACTTAATTCTTCAATCACATGATTAGACCAGAGCAAACACACTGACACAGACAAGTTTCTTTGCCTTTCTTCTATGACAGAAGTCACAGAACTGCTAGACTGCCACAATAAACAGGCTGACCAAATACCAAGAAGAAAACATTTAAATTTGTACAAAGAATAAATAATGGTAGCATTTGTTGGCTTTTGCAAAATATACTTAATTTATTTTATTCTGTCATTTTATATCCTATTCTAATCCAGAAAATCTGTCCTCACAAATTGTGATACTAACCCAGACTGGAATCACTGATATTTCAACTCCTCAGCAGAAGACCTCTTCAGAAACAAGATAATACAGCATGAGCTGAGGAGGACTCCCAACCAAAAAGAACATCTGGAATAACCAATGTCCAGGCTAGCAATCTTACATGTATATTGAACCATTCTTGAAGCTGAAACAACCAGAAGAGAGCAGGAGATGAGATAGTTACCCATTTATTGCAGCATCAACTGGGATTTTTGATGTAGAGCTGTTTGCAGCTGTTGCAACCAGTAGAAACTCTAAGGCAGTTGCAAACACCTGCTTAGGTATTCGGTGATAGGACATAGCAGAAAGATATGGATTCCTACCTTTTCCAAGAACATTAGTACTCGTAAGAACATTAGTACTCGTAAGAACATTAGTACTCGTAAGAACATTAGTACTCGTAAGAACATTAGTACTCATAAGAAACCACAATTGAAATTTGAATTTCAATTACCTTTTTTTTTTTAATCATTTCACTCCAAGCAAGACAATAAAGCCACTAAGATGCAAATGAGTGAAAGAAACAAAGAAAACGTTGAGGTGAGGGAGAACATTAAAAGAGGACATGATTCAAGGGTACAGAAGATGATGACTTATGTTACATTTGAAATTTTGAAGATCATAGTTGATAGGAAAGCAAGAAGATAGAAGAGAGTTCCGCAAGTGAGAAGTGAGATATAGAAAGCATTAGCATAGAACTTATGGTTACTTAGCAATTTCAACTGGAAAATGATGAGACCTGGATGCCAATTTAGTACTGAGCTTAAATTTAAGCCTAGGCACCAAAGAGAAAATCTCATCAGAAAAATTACCATGAAAATATTTATAGAACCTTGTGTAATGCCATTCATTAGACCTAGTCAATGGTAACCAATAATGTCACCATATGAGTCAATCCTCATCAACGGCCACCGTTAATGTATCCCGATGCCCCGCGTTCGCCCTCAAGTTCCTTCAGCCCACCGTGGTTACCATCTAGCTGACTCTTCACTCGTTAACACATAACTCGTTTGTTGCTGGTATCGGGATGGCAGGCACGATCCCACTTGACTTATCTGGTGTTTGCTCATGACCATTCACTCCTCTGCCATGTTGTGTTTTTTGATCTCAGAGGGTGAGAAGATCGCTGATGAAGCAAACTGAAGTGAAGGCAGTTTGACAACTGGAGCCACACAAAAAACAAGAATACTTTGGATTAAATCGGGTTAAAAATGTAACACTGATTTGGTTTATGATTTGTTGTATACAGCGGTTTTAACCCATTCCCACTTACTGTGATAATCAAATGACACTGGAATCCCCCTTGAAGTCTGCAGCTTCTGTTAGAAGTAACTTAAATTCCTAAGTTCTGGTCTTCAGGGCCAGCCCAAGGTCTTGGTCATGAGGTCTTGGTGAATGATGCAAATTCCATTAGCAGTAATGTGGGGGCTCTTTAAGTTGTCCAAATCTCTGCCTTATATGGAGTCCTGCGGTAGGGTTGACTAGGATCTGGGTTCGGTTGTCTTCTACCCTAAGCGTCAGCCTTTTCTAAATTTCCATAACTAAAAATACATTTACTCAAGTGGTTTTCCAAATTTGGGGCTGTCCAGCCCCCTTTTGAGAGTGGTCAGCAGAATCATGACGTCCCTTAACTCTTCACACCTCACCTCACACCATAGCTCCATATAGGTGGTAGTAATCTCTCACTTCCTTCTCCTACTTTCTTAGCCGCTAACCTCAGCTCCCCCCTCCTAGGGTTGGTGTAACGCATCCAAATTCCAGATAATGTATTGAATACAAAAGGGATTTTCAGTCATTAATCTTTCTTTATCAGCTTGTCCCATGCTGTGATTTCTTGATCAACCAGACCACTCAAGAATTGGAAAAAGAAAGAAAAATTATTTCTACTCTCCTTAAAATGAAAGTTTATCATTTCTCTGTCTATGCATTTTTACAATCAACACACCACACAGCCTTTTTTATCCATGGTCATTTCAAATTATTCATTAATTTTTTTCTTATCATTTGTATCAAAAGGAAACTCAATATTTGGATTTAAACTCTTTCTTTGGAAAGAGTCAAGGAAATTATAATGACAAACATATCAAGTTGGTCTCTATCTCTGTGGAGAAACTTCTCTTCTGGATGGCTGATTCAAGATGGTTTTCTGGCCCTTTTGTCCAGAGGAATTGTAAATGTTATTTTAGCGATCGACCTGGTCTCTTCATTGACAACATATGTTTTTATTTTATCTGATATCTTCGTGGATACCTCAATGGTCTCTTTCTTATTGGTGAAAAGTTGGGAAGGATGGGTAGTCTTGGTTTTGCTCAATCTTACTGAATTCCGTCTAGTTAAATTTGGGTTCGATTCTCCTTGGAATTATTTCAAAACATGATTTTTTGATGCATTTTGTTTTTAATTTTCTTCTCAACTTTTCAATCCATCTTTCTGTGAATTTCAACAATTACCATCCAGTTAGTAGGCTCTGTCCTCTTCCTTCTTTTCTTATTTGATCAACCTCTGGCAATCTTAGAGTCACACATGCACAGGGAAGCTACTTTATGATGATAGGAAAGTGATTGCAGCTGTGATGTGAGGTCAAGATTGAATACATTGCCGATTTTTCTTAGGATTCTGTTAAGAATTTTTAGATACAGAGCAGAAGCACTAGACTAGATGTGGCAGCAATATTCGATACACATATGAGCAGACTTATAAATGTGTAAGATAGATTCTGGTGAGAAAAATTATCTAGCATGTTACAGTGAACCAACTTTCTTAGCAATAGACCTAGCAATTGATTCAATGTACCGTATATACTCACAGATAGGTCGCACCCCTACTTTATGGCTTAATAATTGATGATTTACTGTTGACTCGCAGATAGGTTGCACTATAATCTGGGGAGTTACACAGCCCTTTTTAAAGGAAGAATTATCTGATATCTAACTTTATTTCAAAATATTATTAATAAACTTTTACTTTTCGTCAATCATCATATAAACAAAAGGAATTAACTTTTGTTCAAGTATTTTTATATTTACCAACCCAATCCTACAATTCTTTTTCCATATTTCGATATGGAGATATTGAATACCTTGCTGCTTTCTTTGATTTCAGCATTTCTTTAAGCTGATCTTTCTGACAACCTTTTCTGAAACTCCAAGCTGCCTTTTTGCTGATCAATTTCCATGTTCTTCTGCATAATTTAGTACTTTTAATTTAAAACCTGCTACATAACTCTTTCTTTTACTCATGATTAGGGTTTGCAACAATTAAAATTATTAAGTATAAATTTGGCTACCAACTATATCACTGCACAATGCAAAATAGTGCAAACGTTTTGGGTACTAGATTCATGCGCTTTGTTATTTGTAAATAACACTTAAGAATGCTTTTTAATGCTACATGAAACAACCATTAAAGAAAATTATCTCATAAAGAATATATTCCATTTTGTTTAAGTCATATTTTCCAATGTATTTTTGACAAAATATATACATTTTGCAGAATGAATTGTGGGACTATTTTTTCTTTGTCAATAAACATCTACACACGTATGCATGTTCAGGGTTTCTATATCAGTCTAGTGCAAGGGCCCTGACTGAACAGTGACTGATGGATCAATGAATGTTTTATAATTTTATTTATTTATTGTGATGGATATGTAAATCTAGCAGCATAAGGTAAGTTTAAAGCAGTGAGTCAGTATATATAATAGATAAATTGTTTCTATACACAGCTTTAGTGTTTATGGGTATCATTTCTGATTTCTCAGAAATCATGATGACAAGATAGTGTTGTTTCACATTTATGTTGAGTGGATAGGTCGCACCCCTAATATTTTGTGAAATTTTTGGTAAAAAAAGTGCAACCTATCCGCAAGTATATATGGTAATTGTTCCACTTCATATCAGTGAAAAATGGTAGGTGCAATGAGTTACTTTGTGAAATTTGAAATTGTTTCTGTTAACTTTGTTGTACAAATGCCCTACATTCCCACAAGCCGGTGTGAATGTGGATCCATGTTTTGATGAGTGAAACTGGAGTAGGTTCCCCTACTTGAGTCTTAGGGGCATAGGCTCAAGGAGATGTCCTTGGGCATCACCAAACCTCTGCATGCTAATGCACCATTATACTACATCACTTAGAATACATGTATAATCTCTATCTATAAAAGGCAGGATGTGTGTGTGTGTGTGTGTGTAATGAATGCACGGCCATAATTTTTGACGGATTTGCACCAAAATTTACATGCACATGCTCCAAGTTAGTGAAAAGGCCCAAACTGACTTTGCATTTCCCAACTCCCATCGATAGTGGAAATAATCGATTTTTTCATGCTTCTACGGTAGTTTTCATGTAGTTTGCGGCCATTTTCTACTGGCCAGAATGAGAGCCTTATCCACGAATAGGCAGGAAGATTCTATTGGCCAGCGTGAGAGCCAACATCTGACTGACATGAATGTTAACTAGCATGCTAGCATGCAAAAAAAAAAAATCGATAACTGCATTCGTCACAAGTGGGAAAAATTTTAATCTGCATGGCACTTTACTCCAATTGGCTCATTCGCTTGCTTAAACTCAACGTTGATTCTGATTCCACAGAACTGGGTTGGGTGTGAAAAAGTATTTGTTGTTAACATTCTTTTTTCATTCGGTTTTTCCAGTTACGAGTCCTTTTTTAAAGCTGATCATTTTGTGTTCATTTTGTTTAGTTCTTTTTTCGTAACAGATTTAATGTTTAGTATAGAGCTTAGAAAAAATTTGCAGTGTGAGATAGGCAAGAAGTAAGGCATGTAGCAACATCAGCATGGCAAAGGGCACTCCTTTAAAGGCAAGGAAGGGCAAAAATATTTTCAGTCAAGTGATAGTGATTGCTGTATGAGTCGTACGATTTTTGAATCAAGCACGGGCAACGCCAGGCCATGCTGCTAATATATAACAAATAGTAATGTTAATAACTAAAGTAATAAGTTATAGTAAATAGTAGCAACTTTTGTAAATAGTAATAATAATATTAGGAGTATTAGGAGTTATTTACCAAAAAAAAAAAATATGAAAAATTATTCAAAACTTTCCAGCCAGAATAGATTCTTTACTTTCACCAGTGATAAGCTCACTCAAATTTAAATTTAATTTGAAATCTATCCGAACAAGTTAATCCCTCCATACTATATATATCTGGTAGGATTAAGCTCAGTTGACATGACAGAAACATTGTTATTCATAAATATCTGGTTTTAGTCATCTCTATGGAAACTGAATGTTATAAAATGCAAAATATATTGCAAATAAATGCCCCTTACCTACTGCCAGTGTTGTTGAAGTTGAAGTCTGAGTCATCATCAAAAGTAAATTCATCTACTTGCTTGGAAATAAACTTCGTAGGGTTATTCAATAGGTTGTGTTTGAACATGTGATTTTGTTTCACGCATGGCTGAAATTTATAGCATATCCTGAAAGGGAAAGTCGACACATCTTTCTACATGCTTTGTGTGTGGATTGTAAATTTTAAATGTTTCTATATTAAAAATTATAATGGAGGAAAATGAGATGCATTTTTATCATTTCATGTTCTTTTATTACTGGAAAAGAAAAGATGCTGTACAAACAGTAAAAATATATGTGCCATTTATAGGGATAGTGCATTAGCAGTTCATATGGTGCTGTAGTTTTCATAGGTTCAGAATTGAAAATTTTGATTTTGAAGACTGAAAATGTACTGAGAAGTCTGCAGTCATTGATGATGACCAAATTGAAATGCTGATAAGAAATAATCCAGATCACATGATATGGGTCATTGCAAAGATATTCGACATATCTCATATGAGTGTTGTAAGGCATTGAAAACACTTGAATATATAAATTACAGAATAACCCGGATATAAGAGAGTTTTCGGGACTGGAGAAGTATCTTATATCCGGGTTTCTCTTATATCAGGGTTTGGTCTATTTTGTTTAGGTAAGTATGGCTCTAATTTGGGACCAGATAAAATCTATCTTATATCAGGGTTTCTCTTATATCAGGGTCTCTTATATCCGGGTTACACTGTATAAAGTTTAGGTGGCACATAATTTAATAGAAAAAATTTAAATGGACTACTTCCATCTGAGATCAAAATGCAACAAAAACCGCCCGTTTTTTTAAAAGAAAAATTACAGGTGATGAAAAATGGATTGTTTTACAAAAAAAAAAAAAAAAAAAAAAAATAGATTTTACACTTCGCATGAATCCATTTCTTCATCATCATCCAATTGCGGATTAAACATCAGGGTAAATTAGGCTTTTTAATCCTGGGAATGCAACCAGTCTGGGAGAAATATAATTATAAATTCAACCCCCTTTCCAACACATCATGGGCTAATATGGAAGAATATGGACCATTACTTGCTATATCTGACAAACTTGGGGAAGGCCTGAGTCTTGTAGTAGACTGAAAAAAAAATGGCTGATATAAATAAAAAAAAAAAAATATTTAGTAAGTGTGAAACACTTTTTACAGAGCACACAGATACTAAATTCTCCTGGGCAGAAAAGCCAGGAAGTGACATTTTGATCCCAGACAGAGCATGCAGGATATTCTTATCCTAATTAGATGCTCCAGGTTTAGGACTCTTTGATGCTAGGTAAGAGTGTGATACATATAATAATAATCCCATCATTTTTTATGGGTACTATACTAAATCTAAAGTGGGCACCTGGCTGAGTTTTTAGGACATTAGCATTTCAACCACAAAACCTTGGTTTGAATCTCATTATCATCAATTTTTCAGTAAGGTGACTTCTTGAAAATATCAACCAAGAGTGACAATTCCAGCTTGCAGAACTACTGAAAAATGACAGAAAACCATACCATTGATTGACCCAAGCTTTGTGAATTAAACTGGATAGACAGAATGGTTTGGAAGCCATCAACTTTGCTAGAACAAAGTCCCAAGTCATTGTAACTAAGATTTTGACAGCAGGGGACATTTCATCACTGGCAACTCAACACCGCTGACTCACTGCCAGCCAACTGGTGTTGGCTGACATAGTGTGCACATCACTTAAATCAAGATCTTTGTGTTGTAGAGATTTTGAAAGTTTGGCTGTTTGTCTTAGTGATTTAGTAGTTATCATTTGGATGAATGGTGTTTAATTTTCATCTTTTCATCACACTGAAAATGGAAATTCTTAGTGAAAGTGGAAGAAAAAAATTTGCACATAAAGGCCATTTATTTGTATTTGATAAGTTTAGTAAAAGAAACAGCGACATAATATTTTGGCCTTGTGACAAACGTTCTAATTGGAATGCAAGGATCCATATGAAGTTTGGAGCAGATATCAAGGAAATTAAACATTCCCACAGTGGCAAATGTAATATCCTACACCACTTAAATTGAAGAAGTATATGAATGCAGATGAAATAATATTGCAGATTGTTTCTTCTTTTTCACGATAATCTCCAACTAAATATTTGAGGGGAATTGCACACAATTTTCAATAAATTTTTAAATTAAAAATAAAGTCATGTATTAAAAAATGATCCCTAATAAATTAATTTTATTCGGTTTTAAAAAGTTGTTGAAAAGCATTTCATAGTGTGCATGTCATTGAGTTGGTGGTGTTGAGTAGGCTGCATTGAGTTGGCAATGTTGAGCCAGTGGCATTGAGCTGGTAGTGATGAGTCGTCCTGACATTTGAGCATAGTGGCCTTGTTCAAACTATTGATCATGATAGATTATGAGCTATCTTCCAGAAACTGTAACCATGACTTGCTCAGCATAGTAGCAGTATAAACTACAGGTTGGCTGTGTGTGTGTGTTAGAAGAAACTCAAATTTGCCTGAACAGGCGTCTGCAACAGGGATTAGCTAGCCACTCTAGCAGACAGATATACTCAGATATGAGTGGCCGGTCATATGCAATAAGCCTAAATAATTTATAGAATAATGACTGCATCCCAGAACTTCAAACACTGCCAGTTTAAACTACAAAGAGACAGGCTTAAATAATTACATAAGTAATAAGATTATACTAATAATGATAAATAGCAGTTATATTTAAATGTGATTGTTATATGTTATAGAAGTTATATTTTATATAGGATTGACCTCTGTCAAAGCTGATAAGTTGGCGTAACAGCTTTCTTTTTAATACATGCTGTAAAGCAGTTATAAAAGAGTGTTTTGCCTAAATGCTAACTCCCTCTCTTCTCTGTCAGCCATAATGGCATATCAGATACAGGACATTCTTTGTCAAGATATACAGCAATGAGAAAGAGCACAGAGATGTGAATTCATATCTTTCCCAAGGCTATTAGTGATGAGTGAGCATAGGTAGCCCCAGTTGAAATTTTCAAATGTTTAGCTAATTCTATTCTCAGAGTTGATAACTTCTGTTATTTACTATTTGCAGCTTAGTTTTGACACAAGGCCACAAAATAGGGGCCACCCAGTGAGGATCAAACTCATAACAAACTATCTGCAAGTGCAACTTGTTATATACAACAAGGTACTGTATAATGATAAATGTTACACTACCTCATGAGTGGGGTTCAAGCAGTCCACACCTGTTTATATGATTGGGTTAATAAAATTACAGAAGTCTGCAGAACCAGATGTTGGATTACACAAAATTAAAGTTTTTCCTTTATCTAACATATTTTTTCTATGTAATAAAGATGCTTCTTTGACAAGGCATTTGCCTTGAATTATCAAGTGATCCTCATGAGAAAAAACTGGATCTGATTTGGTTTGGTTTGTTTTACGGTATATCAGCCACATTGGGTTATTTAATGCCAAGATTTTTAATGCTGGTAATATTATTTTTTTTCAGAAATGTATTGTTGGTAATATTTTTTTTTCCAAAATTTATTTGCTGGTAATATTTTTTTTATTTTAAAAAAAATTTTTGCTGGTATTATTTTCTTTTCAAAAATGAATTGCTGGTAATAATTTTTCCAAAAATGTATTGTTTGTATTAAAACCTATTTTTACACTTTCATAGTGTTTTGACCTCAGTCTAGTGGTTAACTAGTTGCCCATAGCTGGGACCCAAATAGGTGCTACCACCCCAGGTCAGGGTGAACCTGGGAATACCAGCAATTAAGAAGTGGTTCCACACTCCTCAAAAATTCCTGATCAGATGCGTTGCTGCCAGATGTAGTTTATTGTCATACCCAGGACATCTCAATGGGGGTTTTTACCTCTCTGTATCATCCACTGCAATAATTTACACCTTCATTCTATATCTTCAAACATTCTAAAAAAGACATAATAATAATAATGATAATAACAAAAGCAACAACTGCAAAATTCTCAAGATTATTTCTGAAAAACATTTAGCCAAAATTTATGAAATTTATATTTTCTAAATGAAATATGTTAATATATGTATTTAAGTAAAAAAAAAATAGTCCATCATAAAAAAAAGTCTAATGGGAAAATCCTGGAATATATTTAAAAGCATCCAAATTTTTTATTTTACATTTCCCATTTCCCTAGTAACATGGTTCTTGGCTTGAAGACAATATAAAAGGCTTGTAATCAATGCAACAACCTCCCCCACCCGCAAAAAAAATATTGAGGATAAAATAAAATGGAAGAAATACATTAACAGATTTTCTAAGATCAAAATTTTGCACCACTCACTGCATTTCCTGGATTTTATTTTTCATTTTTGTTTAAACTCATTTTCAACTGTTATTTATTTTTCATTGTCGTCTTTCTGATGGATTTCAGCAGTTTTAGGTTTTATTTGTTTTTGTTGTATTTGAAACAATCTATACTATTGCCTTTTGTTTCTGGCATTTGTCAGAGTATGGCTGACAAAAAAAAAAACAAACAAAAAAAACAAAGAAGTTAAAACAACTTCAGTCTTTTTTTTTTCTTTCCACTTTTACTTGATTTTATTATTTAATCAAAATTTGGTTTTGCTATTTGTTTCCTTTATTATAATTTATCCTGCAGTAAAAAAAAAAAATATTATAGCCAAGATGAAATTGTTTCTTAGATTATCATAAACCATTGATGACTAATTATTCCCCCAAAAGAAGTCCCTAAAATCTTGGGTGTTGTTGTGCAGTGTGAAATTATTTTCCTTGAACATTCAGCTGCAACTTTTGTGATCCAACATATACAATGCAACCTCTGTTCCATACTAATTGTTTCATTTTCTACAGCTTATCAACCCTTTGAAGCTTATTTAAAGCCAGAAAATATTTTTAGATTGTAGCAATTTTTTGGAAGTAATAATGGTTTTGCGATTTTTACTAATTAACCTATAACTAGAGGGGGAGAAGAGGGGAATTCATATGTTTCCCAAAGTTATTTGTGCATAAGTGAATATATGTATAGAATGTGCATTGTGTGTAATGGATATCAGCCGAGAACGAAATATTGGAGAGTCGAGTTCAAATTCCAGTCAGGTTCATTGCATTCACTTTCGCGCAAATACCCTTGTGAAAAGTACGAATCCATTTCTTCTTGCTCCAGCTATGTGTTGAATAGTATGACAGACTGGATTCTAAGGCCTTGGTTGGCAACCAGTCTACCACAGAAAGAATTAGCAACCTATTGCTGAAAAATCGTCAAACACTCTCTTCCAACTTGCCTTGAGCCAGCATGAAAGAGTAGGCCCATAAAATTAAAAAGAGAATAATATCTCATGTTGATGCACAGTCTGCAACATTGAGGAGTGATCATTTGCTTATTGAATATAACAAACTCAGCTAGAATTTCATCTTAGGTATGACTATAAACTACATTTCGCAGTAAGGCCTCTGATCTAAAGATTTTGAAGAGCGTGGAACCACCTCTTAATTATTGTTGTTCCCAGGTCCACCCTGACCTGTGGCGATAGCACCTGTTAGGGTCCCATCTATGAGAAAATAGTTAATCCCTAAACTTGGGGTCAAAACCCTATGAAAGCATAAAAATAGATTTTTACAGTAACAATACCAGCAATACATTTTTGAAAAAAAAATATTACCAGTAATACATTTTGATTCTTGACAAAAACCCTCTTTACAAAGATAAATAACCCATTTAGGTAGATATGCTGTAAAATGAAATAAACCAAACTCTTGACAAAATCCTCTTTACAAAAATACATCAATGAAACCTGATCTCCAAACTGATTTCTGACAAAGAATACAAATTCTATTCATACAAACCTATCCTAAAAATCTTGTTGGCATTAAATAACCCATTGAGGTTGATATGTTGAAAAACAAAATAAACCAAACCAAACCAAAGTAATTGGAACTTGGCTCTTCAATTAACAATTCCAAGGCATTATCCATTACACCACCTGCACATCTAAGCTTACAGCAACTGGTATTCCCAAGTGGTCATCCATTTAGGTAATGGCTAGGCTCAACATTACTTAACTTTGGTGATTGTACTGGATTTGTTGTTTTAATGTGATGTAAGCCCAATAATTGGTTAAATTAGTACATGAAATGCTTATACAAATGTAACAACTATTATTGGACTGTAGTTTTATTTTTTTATTTTATTTATCTGAAATTTTAAACTTTTACATTTAAAAATGATAAAAAGAAATTAAATGAAGTTGGCTAGACTATATACCCAATCACATCTATTAACAAAAAATTAAATTCAGAAGTTTAAAATTTCAACATCCCAACATTTCCTATCTGCGTAATTATAACCAATGTTTGTATTTTTATATTTCCCCTTCCCTTTGTGCATATCTGTAGTTACATCAACAGAAATATCACTTTAAACTGATGAAGTCCTAAAGGTCGAAATGCATCAAATAAAATTTTTTTCCACTTTGTCATTAATTTTCCTAACATTTTTCTGGTAGATAAAAATTTATCATCAATTTATGTGGTATTTCTTCACATCAAAAGAATATTATTTTAAATATGTATTTATAAATATTGGTCTTATAAGTCTTATTGGTAAATTTTTATCAAGAATTGTGAATGAACACGAGCTAGAAATGCATAGATTTTGATAGTTACTTTAGTTGTTTTTCAAATTGATTTTTTTTTCTTGCCAACAAAATTACACTATCAGTCACCAAAGTTTTGATGCAGAACACAAAACATCACATCACTTGATCAGTCAGATAAGTGGCTGAGAAAAATCTTAGTCTTTTGTTATTTATCTCCCTAAACATTTGCTTTTTGGCAGCCATCTTTTTTTGGCTAGTAACCAGCAATTAAAAAAAAAATCTTTCTTTGAAAAGTAGACTTCAGAAATAAAAGAACGTACACAACAGAAAGAAACAAAGAAGTAGAAATTGGTTATAAAATTTAAACCTATTTATTTCAATAATAGCCACTTAAAAAAATGTATAATTTTTATCAAGGACTGAGATACAAATAATCGACTTGATGGCATATAAGAAACTTTTTATTCCCCACCCGCTAAAAAAACTCTTGTAAAACATTACCAAGATGAAACCCCACCATAAACTAATATTTAATATCTATCACTTCTGAATATTCCCTCCTGGAATGAAGGTGTATCTTTATGGCTGAAATGTTATATACAATGCATCTTTTGAGGGAGTCAACAGTTAATATTTATTTGGAGGCCTACTAACCATGAGTTCCCTAACAAATTTCAAAACAAATCAATAAAACACATACACGGATAAACAGAAATAACAATAACAATAATTTAATATGTATCATTCAAATAAATTGAGATACAAATAAAAAGCAAATTCAGTTGGTGCAATTTAAAGTTGGTTGATAAAAGGTCGCATGGTGATAGTGGCTCGGATTGAGAAATTATGGAGCTGAGTTCAAATTCCAGTTGAGTTATTTACATTCACTTATGTGCAAATACCCTTGGAAAAGATATAAAACCATCTCTTCTCTAACCTGCTATGGGTAGATAGCAAGATAGACTGGGTACTATAGCCTTAGATGACAACCACTCTAGAAGTACCACTCTGAAATCAAAATCTGAGTGGTCAACGGATCTTAGTCTGGTGAGAAGGATAAGTGGAACCCTAACAGCAAAAAAAATAAAAAAATAAAAAGAGTTGTTAAAAGGATAGATAAATTCCTCAGAATCAACGGCCATCCACCCCAACTATGGGTTAAGTAGCCTCACCAATCCGTAATTGGCCAAGCATGGTGAGTGTGACTACACACCTGAAGAAATGGTCAATCAGGGTTTCTCCAAAAAGTGTGAGTAGGCCCTGGATTTGGATTTGATAAAAGG
>CAXIWW010000156.1:0-115958 GCA_964036315.1 Acanthosepion esculentum | reverse complement strand
GTTATTCACATCAGATTTATGTTTTTAATAGAGAAATTTTAAAATCAGACAAATTTCTCTCTGATTTTAATATTTTTGATGAAAAATGTTAAAATCTGTGTTATTTACGTCAGATTTATATTTGTTATTGTGAAATTTTACTATCAGACAAATTTCTCTCAGACTTTTAATATTTTTGATGAAAAATGTTAAAATCTGTGTTATTCACTTCAGATTTATGTTTTGATTGAGAAATTTTAAAATCAGACAAATTTCTCTCTGACTTTTAATATTTTTGATGAAAAATGTTAAAATCCATGTTATTCACTTCATATTTATGTTTTTTCTTGAGAAATTTTAAAATCAGACAAATTTCTCTGTGACTTTTAATATTTTTGATGAAAAATGTTAAAATCTGTGTTATTCACTTCAGATTTATGTTTTGTATTGAGAAATTTCAAAATCAGACAAATTTCTCTCTGACTGTTAATATTTTTGATGAAAAATGTTAAAATCTGTGTTATTCACTTCAGATTTATGTTTTTTATTATGAAATTTTAAAATGAGACAAATTTCTCTCCGACTTTTAATATTTTTGATGAAAAATCATAAAATCTGTGTTATTCACTTCAGATTTGTTTTTTATTGTGAAATTTATAGATCAGACAAATTTCTCTCTGACTTTTAATATTTTTGATGAAAAATGTTAAAATCTGTGTAATTCACTTCAGATTTATGTTTTTTATTGAGAAATTTTTAAATCAGACAAATTTCTCTCTGACTGTTAATATTTTTGATGAAAAATGTTAAAATCTGTGTTATTCACTTCAGATTTATGTTTTTTATTGTTAAATTTTAAAATCAGACAAATTTCTCTCTGACTTTTAATATTTTTGATAAAAAATGTTAAAATCTGTGTTATTATCTTCAGATTCATGTTTTCTATTGAGAAATTTTAAAATCAGACCATTTTCTCTCTGACTTTTAATATTTTCGATGAAAAATGTTGAAATCTGTGTTATTTACTTCAGATTTATGTTTTTTATTGAGATATTTTAAAATCAGACAAATTGTCTCTGACTTTTAATATTTTTGATGAAAAATTTTAAAATCTGTGTTATTCACTTCAGATTTATGTTTTTTATTGAGAAATTTTAAAATCAGATAAATTTCTCTCTGACTTTTAATATTTTTGGTCAAAAATGTTAAAATCTGTGTTATTCACATCAGATTTATGTTTTTTATTGAGAAATTTAAAAATCAGACAAATTTCTCTCTGACTTTCAATATGTTTGACGAAAAGAGTTAAAATCTTTGTTATTCACTTCAGATTTATGTTTTTTATTGAGAAATTTTAAAATCAGTCAAATTTCTCATTGACTTTTAATATTTTTGATGAAAAATGTTTAAATCTGTGTTATTGACTTCAGATTTATGTTTTTTATTGAGAAATTTTAAAATCAGACAAATTTCTCTCTGACTTTTAATATTTTTGATGAAAAGTGTTAAAATCTGTGTCATTTACTTCAGATTTAGGTTTTTATTGAGAAATTTTTAATCAGACAAATTTCTGTCTAACTTTTAATATTTTTGATGAAAAATGTTAAAATCTGTGTTATTCTCTTTAGATTTATATTTTTTATTGAGAAATGGTAAAATCAGACAAATTCCGATCTGACTTTTAATATTTTTGAAGAAAAATGTAAAAATCTATGTTACTCACTTCAGATTTATTTTTTTTATTGAGAAATTCTTAAATCAGACAAATTTCTCTCTCACTTTTAATAATTTTGATAAAAAATGTTAAAATGTGTGTTATTCACTTTAGATTTTTTTTTTATTGAGAAATTTAAAATCAGACAAATTTCTCTCTGACTTTTAATATTTTTGATGAAATATGTTAAAATCTGTGTTATTCACTTCAGATTCATGTTTTTTATTGAGAAATTTTAAAATCCGACAAATTTCTCTCTGACTTTTAATATTTATGAAGAAAATATTAAAATCTGTGTTATTCACTTCAGATTGATGTTTTTTATTGAGAAATTTTAAAATCAGACAAATTTCTCACTGACTTTTAATATTTTTCATGAAAAATGTTAAAATCTGTGTTATTCAATTCAGATTTAAATTTTTTATTGACAAATTTTAAAATCAGACAAATTTCTTTCTGACTTTCAATGTTTTTTATGAAAAGACGTAAAATCTTTGTTATTCATTTCAGATTTATGTTTTTTTTTGAGAAATTTTAAAATCAGACAAATTTCACTCTCACTTCTAATATTTTTGATGAAAATAATAAAATCTGTGTTATTCTCTTCAGATTTATCGTTTTTATTGAGAAATTTTAAAATCAGACAAATTTCTCTCAGACTTTTTATATTTTTGATGAAAATATTAAAATCTGTGTTTTTCACTTCAGATTTATGTTTTTCTTTGAGAAATTTTAAAATCAGACAATCTTCTCTCTGACTATTAACATTTTTGATGAAAAATGTAAAAATCTGTGTTATTCACATCAGATTTATGTTTTTAATAGAGAAATTTTAAAATCAGACAAATTTCTCTCTGATTTTAATATTTTTGATGAAAAATGTTAAAATCTGTGTTATTTACGTCAGATTTATATTTGTTATTGTGAAATTTTACTATCAGACAAATTTCTCTCAGACTTTTAATATTTTTGATGAAAAATGTTAAAATCTGTGTTATTCACTTCAGATTTATGTTTTGATTGAGAAATTTTAAAATCAGACAAATTTCTCTCTGACTTTTAATATTTTTGATGAAAAATGTTAAAATCCATGTTATTCACTTCATATTTATGTTTTTTCTTGAGAAATTTTAAAATCAGACAAATTTCTCTGTGACTTTTAATATTTTTGATGAAAAATGTTAAAATCTGTGTTATTCACTTCAGATTTATGTTTTGTATTGAGAAATTTCAAAATCAGACAAATTTCTCTCTGACTGTTAATATTTTTGATGAAAAATGTTAAAATCTGTGTTATTCACTTCAGATTTATGTTTTTTATTATGAAATTTTAAAATGAGACAAATTTCTCTCCGACTTTTAATATTTTTGATGAAAAATCATAAAATCTGTGTTATTCACTTCAGATTTGTTTTTTATTGTGAAATTTATAGATCAGACAAATTTCTCTCTGACTTTTAATATTTTTGATGAAAAATGTTAAAATCTGTGTAATTCACTTCAGATTTATGTTTTTTATTGAGAAATTTTTAAATCAGACAAATTTCTCTCTGACTGTTAATATTTTTGATGAAAAATGTTAAAATCTGTGTTATTCACTTCAGATTTATGTTTTTTATTGTTAAATTTTAAAATCAGACAAATTTCTCTCTGACTTTTAATATTTTTGATAAAAAATGTTAAAATCTGTGTTATTATCTTCAGATTCATGTTTTCTATTGAGAAATTTTAAAATCAGACCATTTTCTCTCTGACTTTTAATATTTTCGATGAAAAATGTTGAAATCTGTGTTATTTACTTCAGATTTATGTTTTTTATTGAGATATTTTAAAATCAGACAAATTGTCTCTGACTTTTAATATTTTTGATGAAAAATTTTAAAATCTGTGTTATTCACTTCAGATTTATGTTTTTTATTGAGAAATTTTAAAATCAGATAAATTTCTCTCTGACTTTTAATATTTTTGGTCAAAAATGTTAAAATCTGTGTTATTCACATCAGATTTATGTTTTTTATTGAGAAATTTAAAAATCAGACAAATTTCTCTCTGACTTTCAATATGTTTGACGAAAAGAGTTAAAATCTTTGTTATTCACTTCAGATTTATGTTTTTTATTGAGAAATTTTAAAATCAGTCAAATTTCTCATTGACTTTTAATATTTTTGATGAAAAATGTTTAAATCTGTGTTATTGACTTCAGATTTATGTTTTTTATTGAGAAATTTTAAAATCAGACAAATTTCTCTCTGACTTTTAATATTTTTGATGAAAAGTATTAAAATCTGTGTTATTCACTTCTGATTTATGTTTGTTATTGTGAAATTTTACAATCAGACAAATTTCTCTCAGACATTTAATATTTTTGATGCAAATTGTTAAAATCTGTGTTATTCACTTCAGATTTATGTTTTGATTGAGAAATTTTAAAATCAGATAAATTTCTCTCTGACTTAATATTTTTGATGAAAAATGTGAAAATCTGTGTTATTCACTTCAGATTTATGTTTTTTATTGAGAAATTTTAAAATCAGACAAATTTCTCTCTGACTTTTAATATTTTTGATGAAAAATTTTAAAATCTGTGTTATTCACTTCAGATTTATGTTTTGTATTGAGAAATTTCAAAATCAGACAAATTTCTCTCTGACTGTTAATATTTTTGATGAAAAATGTTAAAATCTGTGTTATTCACTTCAGATTTATGTTTTTTATTGATAAATTTTAAAATCAGACAAATTTCTCTCTGACTTTTAATATTTTTGATGAAAAATGTTAAAATCTGTGTTATTCACTTCAGATTTATGTTTTTTATTGAGAAATTTAAAAATCAGACAAATTTCTCTCTGACTTTTAATATTTTTGATGAAAAATGTTAAAATCTTTGTAATTCACTTCAGATTTATATTTTTTATTGAGAAATTTTAAAATCAGACAAATTTCTCTCTGACTTTTAATATTTTTGATCAAAAGTTTTAAAATCTGTGTTATTCACTTCCGATTTATGTTTTTATTGTGAAATTTGAATATCAAAGAATTTTCTCTCTGACTTTTAATATTTTTGATGAAAAATGTTAAAATCTGTGTTATTCACTTCAGATTTATGTTTTTTATTGAGAAATTTTAAAATCAGACAAATTTCTCTCTGACTTTTAATATTTTTGATAAAAAATGTTAAAATCTGTGTTATTATCTTCAGATTCATGTTTTCTATTGAGAAATTTTAAAATCAGACCATTTTCTCTCTGACTTTTAATATTTTTGATGAACAATGTTAAAATCTGTTTGATTCACTTCAGATTTATGTTTTTCTTGAGAAATTTTAAAATCAGACAAATTTCTCTCTGACTTTTAATATTTCTGATGAAAAATGTTAAAATCTGTGTTATTCACATCAGATTTTCGTTTTTTATTGAGCAATTTTAAAATCACACAAATTTCTCTTTGACTTTTAATATTTTTAATGAAAAATGGTAAAATCTGTGTTATTCAGTTCAGATTTATATTTTTTATTGAGAAATTTTAAAATCAGATATAGTTTTCACTGAATTTTAATATTTTTGATGAAAAATATTAAAATCTGTGTTATTCACTTCAGATTTATGTTTTTTATTGAGAAATTTTAAAATCAGTCAAATTTCTCTCTGACTTTTAAAATTTTTGATGAAAAATGTTTAAATCTGTGTAATTGACTTCAGATTTATGTTTTTTATTGATAAATTTTAAAATCAGAAAAATTTATCTCTGACTTTTAAAATTTTTTATGAAAAATGTTAAAATCTGTGTTAATTACTTCAGATATAAGTTTTTTATTGAGAAATTTTAAAATCAGGCAAATTTCTCTCTGACTTTTAAAATTTTTGATGAAAAATGTTAAAATCAATGTTATTCACTTCAGATTTGTGTTTTTATAGAGAAATTTAAAAATCAGATAAATTTCTCTCTCACTTTTAATATTTTTGATGAAAAATGTGAAAATCTGTGTTAATCACTTCAGATTTATGTTTTTTATTGAGAAATTTTAAAATCAGACAATTTTCCCTCTGTCTTTCAATATTTTTTATGAAAAGAGTAAAAATCTGTATTATTCACTTCAGATTTATGTTTTTTATTGAGAAATTTTAAAATCAGACAAATTTCTCTCTCACTTTTAATATTTTTGATGGAAAATGCTAAAATCTGTGTTATTCACTTCAGATTTATTTTTTTTTATCGAGAAATTTTAAAATCAGACAAATTTCTCCCTGACTTTTAATATTTTTGAAGAAAAATTTTAAAATCTGTGTTATTCACTTCAGATTTATTTTTTTTATTGAGAAATTCTTAAATCCGACAAATTTCTCTCTGACTTTTAATATTTGTGATGAAAATTGTTAAAATCTGTGATATTCACTTCAGATTTATATATTTTATAGAGAATTTTAAAATCAGACAAATTTCTCTCTCCCTTTTCATATTTTTGAGAAAAAATATCAAAATCTGTGTTATTCACTTCAGATATATGTTTTTTATTGAGAAATTTAAAAATCAGACAAATTTCTCTCTGACTTTTAATATTTTTGAGGAAAAATATCAAAATCTGTGTTATTCACTTCAGATTTATTTTTTTTATTGTGAAATTTTAAAATCAGACAAATTTCTCTTTGACTTTTAATATTTTTGATGAAAATTATTAAAATCTGTGTTATTCATTTCAGATTTATGTTTTTTATTGTGAAATTTTAAAATCAGACAAGTTTCTCTCTGACTTTTAATATTTTGATAAAAAATGTTAAAATCTGTGTTATTATCTTCAGATTCATGTTTTCTATTGAGAAATTTTAAAATCAGACCATTTTCTCTCTGACTTTTAATATTTTTGATGAAAAATGTTAACATCTGTGTTATTCACTTCAGATTTATGTTTTTTATTGAGCAATTTTAAAATCAGACAAATTTCTCTCTCACTTTTAATATTTTTGAGGAAAAATGTCAAAATCTGTGTTATTCACTTCAGATTTATGTTTTTTATTGAGAAATTTTAAAATCAGACAAATTTCTCTCTGACTTTTAATATTTTTTATGAAAAGTATTAAAATCTGTGTTATTCACGTCTGATTTATGTTTGTTATTGTGAAATTTTACAATCAGACAAATTTCTCTCAGACTTTTAATATTTTTGATGCAAAATGTTAAAATCTGTGTTATTCACTTCAGATTTATGTTTTTATTGAGAAATTTTAAAATCAGACAAATTTCTCTCTGACTTTTAATATTTTTGATGAAAAATGTTAAAATCTGTGTGATTCACTTCAGATTTATGTTTTTTATTGAGAAATTTTAAAATCAGACAAATTTCTCTCTGACTTTTAATATTTCTGATGAAAAATGTTAAAATCAGTGTTATTCACATCAGATTTATGTTTTTTATTGAGCAATTTTAAAATCACACAAATTTCTCTCTGACTTTAAATATTTTTGATGAAAAATGGTAAAATCTGTGTTATTCAGTTCAGATTTATATTTTTTATTGAGAAATTTTAAAATCAGATATAGTTTTCACTGACTTTTAATATTTTTGCTGACAAATATTAAAATCTGTGTTATTCACTTCAGATTTATGTTTTTTATTGAGAAATTTTAAAATCAGTCAAATTTCTATCTGACTTTTAAAATTTTTGATGAAAAATGTTTAAATCTGTGTAATTGACTTCAGATTTATGTTTTTTATTGATAAATTTTAAAATCAGTCAAATTTCTCTGTGACTTTTAATATTTTTGATGAAAAATGTTTAAATCTGTGTTATTGACTACAGATTTATGCTTTTTATTGATAAATTTTAAAATCAGACAAATTTCTCTCTGACTTTTAATATTTTTGATGAAAAATGTAAAATCTGTGTTATTTACTTCAGATTTATGTTTTTTATTGAGAAATTTTAAAATCAGACAAATTTCTTTCTGACTTTTAATATTTTTGATGAAAAATTATCAAAATCTGTGTTATTCACTTCAGATTTATGTTTTTTATTGAGAAATTTAAAAATCAGACAAATTTCACTCTGACTTTTAATATTTTTGAGGAAAAATATCAAAATCTGTGTTATTCACTTCAGATTTATGTTTTTTATTGAGAAATTTTAAAATCAGGCAAATTTCTCTGTGACTTTTAATATTTTTGATGAAAAATGTTTAAATCTGTGTTATTGACTTCAGATTTATGTTTTTTATTGATAAATTTTAAAATCAGACAAATTTCTCTCTGACTTTTAATATTTTTGATGAAAAATGTAAAATCTGTGTTATTTACTTCAGATTTATGTTTTTTATTGATAAATTTTAAAATCAGACAAATTTGTCTCTGACTTTTAAAATTTTCAATGAAAAATGTTAAAATCTTTGTTATTCACTTCAGATTTATGTTTTTTATTGAGAAATTTTAAAATCAGACAAATTTCTCTCCGAATGTTAATACTTTTGATGAAAAATGTTAAAATCTGTGTAATTCACTTCAGATTTATTGAGAAATTTTAAAATCAGACAAATTTCTCTCTGACTTTTCATATTTTTGAGAAAAAATATCAAAATCTGTGTTATTCACTTCAGATTTATGTTTTTTATTGAGAAATTTAAAAATCAGACAAATTTCTCTCTGACTTTTAATATTTTTGAGGAAAAATATCAAAATCTGTGTGATTCACTTCAGATTTATGTTTTTCTTGAGAAATTTTAAAATCAGACAAATTTCTCTCTGACTTTTAATATTTCTGATGAAAAATGTTAAAATCTGTGTTATTCACATCAGATTTTCGTTTTTTATTGAGCAATTTTAAAATCACACAAATTTCTCTTTGACTTTTAATATTTTTAATGAAAAATGGTAAAATCTGTGTTATTCAGTTCAGATTTATATTTTTTATTGAGAAATTTTAAAATCAGATATAGTTTTCACTGACTTTTAATATTTTTGATGAAAAATATTAAAATCTGTGTTATTCACTTCAGATTTATGTTTTTTATTGAGAAATTTTAAAATCAGTCAAATTTCTCTCTGACTTTTAAAATTTTTGATGAAAAATGTTTAAATCTGTGTAATTGACTTCAGATTTATGTTTTTTATTGATAAATTTTAAAATCAGAAAAATTTATCTCTGACTTTTAAAATTTTTTATGAAAAATGTTAAAATCAATGTTATTCACTTCAGATTTGTGTTTTTATAGAGAAATTTAAAAATCAGATAAATTTCTCTCTCACTTTTAATATTTTTGATGAAAAATGTGAAAATCTGTGTTATTTACTTCAGATATAAGTTTTTTATTGAGAAATTTTAAAATCAGACAAATTTCTCCCTGACTTTTAATATTTTTGAAGAAAAATTTTAAAATCTGTGTTATTCACTTCAGATTTATTTTTTTTATTGAGAAATTCTTAAATCCGACAAATTTCTCTCTGACTTTTAATATTTGTGATGAAAATTGTTAAAATCTGTGATATTAACTTCAGATTTATATATTTTATAGAGAATTTTAAAATCAGACAAATTTCTCTCTGACTTTTAATATTTTTGAGAAAAAATATCAAAATCTGTGTTATTCACTTCAGATATATGTTTTTTATTGAGAAATTTAAAAATCAGACAAATTTCTCTCTGACTTTTAATATTTTTGAGGAAAAATATCAAAATCTGTGTTATTCACTTCAGATTTATGTTTTTTATTGTGAAATTTTAAAATCAGACAAATTTCTCTTTGACTTTTAATATTGTTGATGAAAATTATTAAAATCTGTGTTATTCATTTCAGATTTATGTTTTTTATTGTGAAATTTTAAAATCAGACAAGTTTCTCTCTGACTTTTAATATTTTTGATGAAAAATGTTGAAATCTGTGTTATTTACTTCAGATTTATGTTTTTTATTGAGATATTTTAAAATCAGACAAATTTCTCTCTGACTTTTAATATTTTTGATGAAAAATGTTATAATTTGTGTTATTCACATCAGATTTATTTTTTTTATTGAGAAAATTTAAAATCAGACAAGTTTCTCTCTGACTTTCAATATTTTTTATGAAATTAGTTAAAATCTTTGTTATTCACTTCAGATTTATGTTTTTTATTGAGAAATTTTAAAATCAGTCAAATTTCCCTGTGACTTTTAATATTTTTGATGAAAAATGTTTAAATCTGTGTTATTGACTTCAGATTTATGTTTTTTATTGATAAATTTTAAAATCAGACAAATTTCTCTCTGACTTTTAATATTTTTGATGAAAAATGTAAAATCTGTGTTATTTAATTCAGATTTATGTTTTTTATTGAGAAATTTTAAAATCAGACAAATTTCTTCTGACTTTTAATATTTTTGATGAAAAATGTTAAAATCTGTGTTATTTACTTCAGATTTATGTTTTTTATTGAGAAATTTTAAATTCAGACAAATTTGTCTCTGACTTTAATATTTTTGATGAAAAATGTTAAAATCTGCGTTATTGACTTCAGATTCATGTTTTTTATTGAGAAATTTTAAAATCAGACAAATTTCTCTCTGACTTTTAATATTTTTTATGAAAAGTATTAAAATCTGTGTTATTCACTTCTGATTTATGTTTGTTATTGTGAAATTTTACAATCAGACAAATTTCTCTCAGACTTTTAATATTTTTGATGCAAAATGTAAAAATCTGTGTTATTCACTTCAGATTTATGTTTTTATTGAGAAATTTTAAAATAAGACAAATTTCTCTCTGACTTTTAATATTTTTGATGAAAAATGTTAAAATCTGTGTTATTCACTTCAGATTTATGTTTTTTATTGAGAAATTTTAAAATCAGACAAATTTCTCTCTCACTTTTAATATTTTTGAGGAAAAATGTCAAAATCTATGTTATTCACTTCAGATTTATGTTTTTTAT
Organism: Acanthosepion esculentum; assembly: GCA_964036315.1. NCBI lineage: Eukaryota > Metazoa > Mollusca > Cephalopoda > Sepiida > Sepiidae > Acanthosepion > Acanthosepion esculentum. The sequence continues at coordinate 105,372 of CAXIWW010000156.1, read as the reverse complement.
TGAGAAATTTTAAAATCAGACAAATTTCTCTCTGACTTTTAATATTTTTTATGAAAAGTATTAAAATCTGTGTTATTCACTTCTGATTTATATTTGTTATTGTGAAATTTTACAATCAGCCAAATTTCTCTCAGACTTTTAATATTTTTGATGCAAAATGTTAAAATCTGTGTTATTCACTTCAGATTTATGTTTTTATTGAGAAATTTTAAAATCAGACAAATTTCTCTCTGACTTTTAATATTTCTGATGAAAAATGTTAAAATCTGTGTTATTCACATCAGATTTATGTTTTTTATTGAGCAATTTTAAAATCACACAAATTTCTCTCTGACATTAAATATTTTTGATGAAAAATGGTAAAATCTGTGTTATTCAGTTCAGATTTATATTTTTTATTGAGAAATTTTAAAATCAGATATAGTTTTCACTGACTTTTAATATTTTTGCTGACAAATATTAAAATCTGTGTTATTCACTTCAGATTTATGTTTTTTATTGAGAAATTTTAAAATCAGTCAAATTTCTATCTGACTTTTAAAATTTTTGATGAAAAATGTTTAAATCTGTGTAATTGACTTCATATTTATGTTTTTTATTGATAAATTTTAAAATCAGTCAAATTTCTCTGTGACTTTTAATATTTTCAATGAAAAATTATCAAAATCTGTGTTATTCACTTCAGATTTATGTTTTTTATTGAGAAATTTTAAAATCAGACAAATTTCTCTCTGACTTTTAATATTTCTGATGAAAAGTGTTAAAATCTGTATTATTCACTTCAGATTTATGTTTTTTATTGGGAAATTTTAAAATCAGACAAATTTCTCTTTGACTTTCAATATTTTTGATGAAATGTATTAAAATCTGTGTTATTCACTTCAGATTTATGTTTTTTATTGAGAAATTTAAAAATCAGACAAATTTCTCTCTGACTTTTAATATTTTTGAGGAAAAATATCAAAATCTGTGTTATTCACTTCAGATTTATGTTTTTTATTGAGAAATTTTAAAATCAGGCAAATTTCTCTGTGACTTTTAATATTTTTGATGAAAAATGTTTAAATCTGTGTTATTGACTTCAGATTTATGTTTTTTATTGATAAATTTTAAAATCAGACAAATTTCTCTCTGACTTTTAATATTTTTGATGAAAAATGTAAAATCTGTGTTATTTACTTCAGATTTATGTTTTTTATTGATAAATTTTAAAATCAGACAAATTTGTCTCTGACTTTTAAAATTTTCAATGAAAAATGTTAAAATCTTTGTTATTCACTTCAGATTTATGTTTTTTATTGAGAAATTTTAAAATCAGACAAATTTCTCTCCGAATGTTAATACTTTTGATGAAAAATGTTTAAAATCTGTGTAATTCACTTCAGATTTATTGAGAAATTTTAAAATCAGACAAATTTCTCTCTGACTTTTCATATTTTTGAGAAAAAATATCAAAATCTGTGTTATTCACTTCAGATTTATGTTTTTTATTGAGAAATTTAAAAATCAGACAAATTTCTCTCTGACTTTTAATATTTTTGAGGAAAAATATCAAAATCTGTGTGATTCACTTCAGATTTATGTTTTTCTTGAGAAATTTTAAAATCAGACAAATTTCTCTCTGACTTTTAATATTTCTGATGAAAAATGTTAAAATCTGTGTTATTCACATCAGATTTTCGTTTTTTATTGAGCAATTTTAAAATCACACAAATTTCTCTTTGACTTTTAATATTTTTAATGAAAAATGGTAAAATCTGTGTTATTCAGTTCAGATTTATATTTTTTATTGAGAAATTTTAAAATCAGATATAGTTTTCACTGACTTTTAATATTTTTGATGAAAAATATTAAAATCTGTGTTATTCACTTCAGATTTATGTTTTTTATTGAGAAATTTTAAAATCAGTCAAATATCTCTCTGACTTTTAAAATTTTTGATGAAAAATGTTTAAATCTGTGTAATTGACTTCAGATTTATGTTTTTTATTGATTAATTTTAAAATCAGACAAATTTCTCTCTGACTTTTAATATTTTTGAGGAAAAATATCAAAATCTGTGTTATTCACTTCAGATTTATGTTTTTTATTGTGAAAATTTAAAATCAGACAAATTTCTCTTTGACTTTTAATATTGTTGATGAAAATTATTAAAATCTGTGTTATTCATTTCAGATTTATATTTTTTATTGTGAAATTTTAAAATCAGACAAGTTTCTCTCTGACTTTTAATATTTTTGATGAAAAATGTTGAAATCTGTGTTATTTACTTCAGATTTATGTTTTTTATTGAGATATTTTAAAATCAGACAAATTTCTCTCTGACTTTTAATATTTTTGATGAAAAATGTTATAATTTGTGTTATTCACATCAGATTTATTTTTTTTATTGAGAAAATTTAAAATCAGACAAGTTTCTCTCTGACTTTCAATATTTTTTATGAAAATAGTTAAAATCTTTGTTATTCACTTCAGATTTATGTTTTTTATTGAGAAATTTTAAAATCAGTCAAATTTCCCTGTGACTTTTAATATTTTTGATGAAAAATGTTTAAATCTGTGTTATTGACTTCAGATTTATGTTTTTTATTGATAAATTTTAAAATCAGACAAATTTCTCTCTGACTTTTAATATTTTTGATGAAAAATGTAAAATCTGTGTTATTTAATTCAGATTTATGTTTTTTATTGAGAAATTTTAAAATCAGACAAATTTCTTCTGACTTTTAATATTTTTGATGAAAAATGTTAAAATCTGTGTTATTTACTTCAGATTTATGTTTTTTATTGAGAAATTTTAAATTCAGACAAATTTGTCTCTGACTTTAATATTTTTGATGAAAAATGTTAAAATCTGCGTTATTGACTTCAGATTCATGTTTTTTATTGAGAAATTTTAAAATCAGACAAATTTCTCTCTGACTTTTAATATTTTTTATGAAAAGTATTAAAATCTGTGTTATTCACTTCTGATTTATGTTTGTTATTGTGAAATTTTACAATCAGACAAATTTCTCTCAGACTTTTAATATTTTTGATGCAAAATGTAAAAATCTGTGTTATTCACTTCAGATTTATGTTTTTATTGAGAAATTTTAAAATAAGACAAATTTCTCTCTGACTTTTAATATTTTTGATGAAAAATGTTAAAATCTGTGTTATTCACTTCAGATTTATGTTTTTTATTGAGAAATTTTAAAATCAGACAAATTTCTCTCTCACTTTTAATATTTTTGAGGAAAAATGTCAAAATCTATGTTATTCACTTCAGATTTATGTTTTTTATTGAGAAATTTTAAAATCAGACAAATTTCTCTCTGACTTTTAATATTTTTTATGAAAAGTATTAAAATCTGTGTTATTCACTTCTGATTTATGTTTGTTATTGTGAAATTTTACAATCAGACAAATTTCTCTCAGACTTTTAATATTTTTGATGCAAAATGTTAAAATCTGTGTTATTCACTTCAGATTTATGTTTTTATTGAGAAATTTTAAAATCAGACAAATTTCTCTCTGACTTTTAATATTTCTGATGAAAAATGTTAAAATCTGTGTTATTCACATCAGATTTATGTTTTTTATTGAGCAATTTTAAAATCACACAAATTTCTCTCTGACATTAAATATTTTTGATGAAAAATGGTAAAATCTGTGTTATTCAGTTCAGATTTATATTTTTTATTGAGAAATTTTAAAATCAGATATAGTTTTCACTGACTTTTAATATTTTTGCTGACAAATATTAAAATCTGTGTTATTCACTTCAGATTTATGTTTTTTATTGAGAAATTTTAAAATCAGTCAAATTTCTCTGTGACTTTTAATATTTTTGATGAAAAATTATCAAAATCTGTGTTATTCACTTCAGATTTATGTTTTTTATTGAGAAATTTTAAAATCAGACAAATTTCTCTCTGACTTTTAATATTTCTGATGAAAAGTGTTAAAATCTGTATTATTCACTTCAGATTTATGTTTTTTATTGTGAAATTTTAAAATCAGACAAATTTCTCTTTGACTTTCAATATTTTTGATGAAAAGTATTAAAATCTGTGTTATTCACTTCAGATTTATGTTTTTTATTGTGAAATTTTAAAATCAGACAAATTTCTCTTTGACTTTCAATATTTTTGTGAAAAGTATTAAAATCTGTGTTATTCACTTCAGGTTTATGTTTTTTATTGTGAAATTTTAAAATCAGACAAGTTTCTCTCTGACTTTTAATATTTTTGATGAAAAATGTTGAAATCTGTGTTATTTACTTCAGATTTATGTTTTTTATTGAGATATTTTCAAATCAGACAAATTTCTCTCTGACTTTTAATATTTTTGATGAAAAATGTTAAAATTTGTGTTATTCACATCAGATTTATTTTTTTTATTGAGAAATTTTAAAATCAGACAAGTTTCTCTCTGACTTTCAATATTTTTTATGAAAATAGTTAAAATCTGTGCTATTCACTTCAGATTTATGTTTTTTATTGAGAAATTTTAAAATCAGTCAAATTTCTCTGTGACTTTTAATATTTTTGATGAAAAAGGTTTAAATCTGTGTTATTGACTTCAGATTTATGTTTTTTATTGTTAAATTTTAAAATCAGACAAATTTCTCTCCGACTTTTAATATTTTTGATGAAAAATGTAAAATCTGTGTTATTTACTTCAGATTTATGTTTTTTATTGAGAAATTTTAAAATCAGACAAATTTCTTTCTGACTTTTAATATATTTGATGAAAAATGTTAAAATCTGTGTTATTTACTTCAGATTTATGTTTTTTATTGAGAAATTTTAAAATCAGACAAATTTGACTCTGACTTTTAATATTTTTGATGATAAATGTTAAAATCTGTGTTATTCACTTAAGATTTATGTTTTTTATTGAGAAATTTTAAAATCAGACAAATTTCTCTCTGACATTTAATATTTTTTATGAAAAGTATTAAAATCTGTGTTATTCAATTCTGATTTATGTTTGTTATTGTGAAATTTTACAATCAGAGAAATTTCTCTCAGACTTTTAATATTTTTGATGCAAAATGTTAAAATCTGTGTTATTCACTTCAGATTTATGTTTTTATTGAGAAATTTCAAAATTAGACAAATTTCTCTCTGATTTTAATATTTTTGATGAAAAATGTTAAAATCTGTGTGATTCACTTCAGATTTATGTTTTTTATTGAGAAATTTTAAAATCAGACAAATTTCTCTCTGACTTTTAATATTTCTGATGAAAAGTGTTAAAATCTGTGTTATTCACTTCAGATTTATGTTTTTTATTGTGAAATTTTAAAATCAGACAAATTTCTCTTTGACTTTCAATATTTTTGATGAAAAGTATTAAAATCTGTGTTATTCACTTCAGATTTATGTTTTTTATTGTGAAATTTTAAAATCAGACAAATTTCTCTTTGACTTTCAACATTTTTGATGAAAAGTATTAAAATCTGTGTTATTCACTTCAGGTTTATGTTTTTTATTGTGAAATTTTAAAATCAGACAAGTTTCTCTCTGACTTTTAATATTTTTGATGAAAAATGTTGAAATCTGTGTTATTTACTTCAGATTTATGTTTTTTATTGAGATATTTTCAAATCAGACAAATTTCTCTCTGACTTTTAATATTTTTGATGAAAAATGTTAAAATTTGTGTTATTCACATCAGATTTATTTTTTTTATTGAGAAATTTTAAAATCAGACAAGTTTCTCTCTGACTTTCAATATTTTTTATGAAAATAGTTAAAATCTGTGTTATTCACTTCAGATTTATGTTTTTTATTGAGAAATTTTAAAATCAGTCAAATTTCTCTGTGACTTTTAATATTTTTGATGAAAAATGTTTAAATCTGTGTTATTGACTTCAGATTTATGTTTTTTATTGTTAAATTTTAAAATCAGACAAATTTCTCTCCGACTTTTAATATTTTTGATGAAAAATGTAAAATCTGTGTTATTTACTTCAGATTTATGTTTTTTATTGTTAAATTTTAAAATCAGACAAATTTGTCTCCGAATTTTAATACTTTTGATGAAAAATGTTAAAATCTGTGTAATTCACTTCAGATTTATGTTTTTTATTGAGAAATTTTAAAATCAGACAAATTTCTCTCTCACTTTTAATATTTTTGAGGAAAAATGTCAAAATCTGTGTTATCCACTTCAGATTTATGTTTTTTATTGAGAAATTTTAAAATCAGACAAATTTCTCTCTGACTTTTAATATTTTTTATGAAAAGTATTAAAATCTGTGTTATTCACTTCTGATTTATGTTTGTTATTGTGAAAATTTACAATCAGACAAATTTCTCTCAGACTTTTAATATTTTTGATGCAAAATGTTAAAATCTGTGTTATTCACTTCAGATTTATGTTTTTATTGAGAAATTTTAAAATCAGACAAATTTCTCTCTGACTTTTAATATTTTTGATGAAAAATGTTAAAATCTGTGTAATTGACTTCAGATTTATGTTTTTTATTTATAAATTTTAAAATCAGTCAAATTTCTCTGTGACTTTTAATATTTTTGATGAAAAAACTTTAAATCTGTGTTATTGACTTCAGATTTATGTTTTTTATTGATAAATTTTAAAATCAGACAAATTTCTCTCTGACTTTTAATATATTTGATGAAAAATGTAAAATCTGTGTTATTTACTTCAGATATATGTTTTTTATTGAGAAATTTTAAAATCCGACAAATTTCTTTCTGACTTTTAATATTTTTGATGAAAAATGTAAAAATCTGTGTTATTTACTTCAGATTTATGTTTTTTATTGAGAAATTTTAAAATCAGACAAATTTGTCTCTGACTTTTAATATTTTCGATGAAAAATGTTAAAATCTGTGTTATTCACTTCAGATTTATGTTTTTTATTGAGAAATTTTAAAATCAGACAAATTTCTCTCCGAATTTTAATACTTTTGATGAAAAATGTTAAAATCTGTGTAATTCACTTCAGATTTATTGAGAAATTTTAAAATCAGACAAATTTCTCTCTGACTTTTCATATTTTTGAGAAAAAATATCAAAATCTGTGTTATTCACTTCAGATTTATGTTTTTTATTGAGAAATTTAAAAATCAGACAAATTTCTCTCTAACTTTTAATATTTTTGAGGAAAAATATCAAAATCTGTGTTATTCACATCAGATTTATGTTTTTTATTGAGAAATTTGAAAATCAGACAAATTTCTCTCTGACTTTTAATATTTTTGATGAAAAGTGTTAAAATCTTATTTATTCACTTCAGATTTATGTTTTTTATTGTGAAATTTTAAAATCAGACAAATTTCTCTTTGACTTTTAATATTTTTGACGAAAAGTATTAAAATCTGTGTTATTCACTTCAGGTTTATGTTTTTCATTGTGAAATTTTAAAATCAGACAAATTTCTTTCTGACTTTTAATATTTTTGATGAAAAATGTAAAAATCTGTGTTATTTACTTCAGATTTATGTTTTTTATTGAGAAATTTTAAAATCAGACAAATTTGTCTCTGACTTTTAATATTTTCGATGAAAAATGTTAAAATCTGTGTTATTCACCTCAGATTTATGTTTTTTATTGAGAAATTTTAAAATCAGACAAATTTCTCTCCGAATTTTAATACTTTTGATGAAAAATGTTAAAATCTTTGTAATTCACTTCAGATTTATTGAGAAATTTTAAAATCAGACAAATTTCTCTCTGACTTTTCATATTTTTGAGAAAAAATATCAAAATCTGTGTTATTCACTTCAGATTTATGTTTTTTATTGAGAAATTTAAAAATCAGACAAATTTCTTTCTAACTTTTAATATTTTTGAGAAAAAATATCAAAATCTGTGTTATTCACTTCAGATTTATGTTTTTTTTGAGAAATTTTAAAATCAGACAAATTTCTCTCTGACTTTTAATATTTTTGATGAAAAGTGTTAAAATCTGTGTTATTCACTTCAGATTTATGTTTTTTATTGTGAAATTTTAAAATCAGACAAATTTCTCTTTGACTTTCAATATTTTTGATGAAAAGTATTAAAATCTGTGTTATTCACTTCAGGTTTATGTTTTATATTGTGAAATTTTAAAATCAGACAAGTTTCTCTCTGACTTTTAATATTTTTGATGAAAAATGTTGAAATCTGTGTTATTTACTTCAGATTTATGTTTTTTATTGAGATATTTTAAAATCAGACAAATTTCTCTCTGACTTTTAATATTTGTGATGAAAAATGTTAAAATTTGTGTTATTCACATCAGATTTATTTTTTTTATTGAGAAATTTTAAAATCAGACAAGTTTCACTCTGACTTTCAATATTTTTTATGAAAATAGTTAAAATCTGTGTTATTCACTTCAGATTTATGTTTTTATTGAGAAATTTTAAAATCAGACAAATTTCTCTCTGACTTTTAATATTTTTGATGAAAAATGTTAAAATCTGTGTAATTGACTTCAGATTTATGTTTTTTATTGATAAATTTTAAAATCAGTCAAATTTCTCTGTGACTTTTAATATTTTTGATGAAAAAAGTTTAAATCTGTGTTATTGACTTCAGATTTATGTTTTTTATTGATAAATTTTAAAATCAGACAAATTTCTCTCTGACTTTTAATATTTTTGATGAAAAATGTAAAATCTGTGTTATTTACTTCAGATTTATGTTTTTTATTGAGAAATTTTAAAATCAGACAAATTTCTTTCTGACTTTTAATATTTTTGATGAAAAATGTAAAAATCTGTGTTATTTACTTCAGATTTATGTTTTTTATTGAGAAATTTTAAAATCAGACAAATTTGTCTCTGACTTTTAATATTTTCGATGAAAAATGTTAAAATCTGTGTTATTCACCTCAGATTTATGTTTTTTATTGAGAAATTTTAAAATCAGACAAATTTATCTCCGAATTTTAATACTTTTGATGAAAAATGTTAAAATCTGTGTAATTCACTTCAGATTTATTGAGAAATTTTAAAATCAGACAAATTTCTCTCTGACTTTTCATATTTTTGAGAAAAAATATCAAAATCTGTGTTATTCACTTCAGATTTATGTTTTTTATTGAGAAATTTAAAAATCAGACAAATTTCTTTCTAACTTTTAATATTTTTGAGAAAAAATATCAAAATCTGTGTTATTCACTTCAGATTTATGTTTTTTATTGAGAAATTTTATAATCAGACAAATTTCTCTCTGACTTTTAATATTTTTGATGAAAAGTGTTAAAATCTGTGTTATTCACTTCAGATTTATGTTTTTTATTGTGAAATTTTAAAATCAGACAAATTTCTCTTTGACTTTCAATATTTTTGATGAAAAGTATTAAAATCTGTGTTATTCACTTCAGGTTTATGTTTTATATTGTGAAATTTTAAAATCAGACAAGTTTCTCTCTGACTTTTAATATTTTTGATGAAAAATGTTGAAATCTGTGTTATTTACTTCAGATTTATGTTTTTTATTGAGATATTTTAAAATCAGACAAATTTCTCTCTGACTTTTAATATTTGTGATGAAAAATGTTAAAATTTGTGTTATTCACATCAGATTTATTTTTTTTATTGAGAAATTTTAAAATCAGACAAGTTTCACTCTGACTTTCAATATTTTTTATGAAAATAGTTAAAATCTGTGTTATTCACTTCAGATTTATGTTTTTTATTGAGAAATTTTAAAATCAGTCAAATTTCTCTGTGACTTTTAATATTTTTGATGAAAAATGTTTAAATCTGTGTTATTGACTTCAGATTTATGTTTTTTATTGTTAAATTTTAAAATCAGACAAATTTGTCTCCGAATTTTAATACTTTTGATGAAAAATTTTAAAATCTGTGTAATTCACTTCAGATTTATGTTTTTTATTGAGAAATTTTAAAATCAGACAAATTTCTCTCTCACTTTTAATATTTTTGAGGAAAAATGTCAAAATCTGTGTTATCCACTTCAGATTTATGTTTTTTATTGAGAAATTTTAAAATCAGACAAATTTCTCTCTGACTTTTAATATTTTTTATGAAAAGTATTAAAATCTGTGTTATTCACTTCTGATTTATGTTTGTTATTGTGAAAATTTACAATCAGACAAATTTCTCTCAGACTTTTAATATTTTTGATGCAAAATGTTAAAATCTGTGTTATTCACTTCAGATTTATGTTTTTATTGAGAAATTTTAAAATCAGACAAATTTCTCTCTGACTTTTAATATTTTTTGATGAAAAATGTTAAAATCTGTGTAATTGACTTCAGATTTATGTTTTTTATTGATAAATTTTAAAATCAGTCAAATTTCTCTGTGACTTTTAATATTTTTGATGAAAAAAGTTTAAATCTGTGTTATTGACTTCAGATTTATGTTTTTTATTGATAAATTTTAAAATCAGACAAATTTCTCTCTGACTTTTAATATTTTTGATGAAAAATGTAAAATCTGTGTTATTTACTTCAGATTTATGTTTTTTATTGAGAAATTTTAAAATCAGACAAATTTCTTTCTGACTTTTAATATTTTTGATGAAAAATGTAAAAATCTGTGTTATTTACTTCAGATTTATGTTTTTTATTGAGAAATTTTAAAATCAGACAAATTTGTCTCTGACTTTTAATATTTTCGATGAAAAATGTTAAAATCTGTGTTATTCACTTCAGATTTATGTTTTTTATTGAGAAATTTTAAAATCAGACAAATTTCTCTCCGAATTTTAATACTTTTGATGAAAAATGTTAAAATCTGTGTAATTCACTTCAGATTTATTGAGAAATTTTAAAATCAGACAAATTTCTCTCTGACTTTTCATATTTTTGATGAAAAATGTAAAAATCTGTGTTATTTACTTCAGATTTATGTTTTTTATTGAGAAATTTTAAAATCAGACAAATTTGTCTCTGACTTTTAATATTTTCGATGAAAAATGTTAAAATCTGTGTTATTCACCTCAGATTTATGTTTTTTATTGAGAAATTTTAAAATCAGACAAATTTCTCTCCGAATTTTAATACTTTTGATGAAAAATGTTAAAATCTGTGTAATTCACTTCAGATTTATTGAGAAATTTTAAAATCAGACAAATTTCTTTCTGACTTTTAATATTTTTGATGAAAAATGTTAAAATCTGTGTTATTTACTTCAGATTTATGTTTTTTATTGAGAAATTTTAAAATCAGACAAATTTATCTCTGACTTTTAATATTTTTGATGAAAAATGTTAAAATCTGTGTTATTCACTTCAGATTTATGTTTTTTATTGAGATATTTTAAATTCAGACAAATTTCTCTCCGAATTTTAATACTTTTGATGAAAAATGTTAAAATCTGTGTAATTCACTTCAGATTTATGTTTTTTATTGAGAAATTTTAAAATCAGACAAATTTCTCTCTCACTTTTAATATTTTTGAGGAAAAATGTCAAAATCTGTGTTATTCACTTCAGATTTATGTTTTTTATTGAGAAATTTTAAAATCAGACAAATTTCTCTCTGACTTTTAATATTTTTTATGAAAAGTATTAAAATCTGTGTTATTCACTTCTGATTTATGTTTGTTATTGTGAAATTTTACAATCAGACAAATTTCTCTCAGACTTTTAATATTTTTGATGCAAAATGTTAAAATCTGTGTTATTCACTTCAGATTTATGTTTTTATTGAGAAATTTTAAAATCAGACAAATTTCTCTCTGACTTTCAATATTTTTGAAGGAAAATGTTAAAATCTCTGTTATTCACTTCAGATTTATTTTTTGTATTGAGAAATTCTTAAATCAGACAAATTTGTCTGACTTTTAATATTTTTGATGAAAAATGTTAAAATCTGTGTAATTCACTTCAGATTTATGTTTTTTATTGATAAATTTTACAATCAGACAAATTTCTCTCTGACTTTAAATATTTTTGAAGATAAATGTTAAAATCTGTGTTATTCACTTCAGATTTATTTTTGTTATTGAGAAATTCTTAAATCCGTCAAATTTCTCTCTGACTTTTAACATTATTGATGAAAAATGTTAAAATCTGTGTTATTCACTTTAGATTTATATTTTTTATTGAGAAATTATAAAATGAGACAAATTTCTCTCTGACTTTTAATATTTTTTATGAATAGTATTAAAATCTGTGTTACTCACTTCTGATTTATGTCTGTTATTGTGAAATTTTACAATCAGACAAATTTCTCTCAGACTTTTAATATTTTTGATGCAAAATGTTAAAATCTGTGTTATTCACTTCAGATCTATGTTTTTTATTGAGAAATTTTAAAATCAGACAAATTTTTCTTTGACTTTCAATATTTTTGATGAAAAATGTTAAAATCTGTGTTATTCATTTCAGATTTATATTTTTTATTGAGAAATTTAAAATCAGATATAGTTTTCACTGACTTTTAATATTTTTGATGAAAAATGTTAAAATCTGTGTTATTCACTTCAGATTTATGTTTTTTATTGAGAAATTTTAAAATCATACAAATTTCTCTGTGACTTTTAATATTTTTGATGAAAAAAGTTAAAATCTGCGTTATTCACATCAGATTTAAGTTTTTTATTGAGAAATTTTAAAATCAGTCAAACTTCTATCTGACTTTTAAAATTTTTGATGAAAAATGTTTAAATCTGTGTTATTGACATCAGATTTATGTTTTATATTGATAAATTTTCAAATCAGACAAATTTCTCACTGACTTTTAATATTTTTGATGAAAAATGTTAAAATCTGTGTTATTTACTTCAGATTTATGTTTATTTTGTGAAATTTTAAAATCAGACAAATTTGTCTGACTTTAAATATTTTTGAAGAAAAATGTTAAAATCTGTGTTATTCACTTCAGATTTATTTTTTTTATTGAGAAATTCTTAAATCCGACAAATTTCTCTCTAACTTTTAATATTTTTGAGGAAAAATGTCAAAATCTGTGTAATTCACTTCAGATTTATATTTTTTATAGAGAAATTTTAAAATCAGACAAATTTCTCTCGGACTTTTAATATTTTTTATGAAAAGTATTAAAATCTGTGTTATTCACTTCTGATTTATGTCTGTTATTGTGAAATTTTACAATCAGACAAATTTCTCTCAGACTTTTAATATTTTTGATGCAAAATGTTAAAATCTGTGTTATTCACTTCAGATCTATGTTTTTTATTGAGAAATTTTAAAATCAGACAAATTTCTCTTTGACTTTCAATATTTTTGATGAAAAATGTTAAAATCTGTGTAATTCACTTCAGATTTATGTTTTTTATTTAGAAATTTTGAAATCAGACAAATTTCTCTCTGACTTTTAATATTTTTGATGAAAAGTTTTAAAATCTGTGTTATTCACTTCCGATTTATGTTTTTATTGAGAAATTTGAATATCAAACAATTTTCTCTCTGACTTTTAATATTTTTGATGAAAAATGTTAAAATCTGTGTTATTCACTTCAGATTTATTTTTGTTATTGAGAAATTCTTAAATCCGTCAAATTTCTCTCTGTCTTTTAACATTATTGATGAAAAATGTTAAAATCTGTGTTATTCACTTTAGATTTATATTTTTTATTGAGAAATTTTAAAATCAGACAAATTTCTTACTGACTTAATATTTTTGATGAAAAATTTAAAATCGGTGTTATTCACTTCAGATTTATGTTTTTTATTGTGAAATTTACAATCAGACAAATTTCTCTCTGACTTTTAGTATTTTTGATGAAAAATGTTAAAATCTGTGTTATTCACTTCAAATTTATTTTTTTTATTAAGAAATTCTTAAATCAGACAAATTTGTCTCTGACTTTTAATATTTTTGATGAAAAATGTTAAAATCTGTGTTATTCACTTCAGATTTATGTTTTTATTGAGAAATTTGAAAATCAGACAAATTTCTCTCCGACTTTTAATATTTTTTATGAAAAATGTTAAAATCTGTGTTATTTACTTCAGATTTATGTTTTTTATTGAGAAATTTTAAAATCAGTCAAATTTCTCACTGACTTTTAAAATTTTTGAAGAAAAATGTTTAAATCTGTGTTATTGACTTCAGATTTATGTTTTTTATTGATAAATTTGAAAATCAGACAAATTTCTCTCTGACTTTTAATATTTTTGATGAAAAATGTTAAAATCTGTGTTATTCACTTCAAATTTTTTTTTTTATTAAGAAATTCTTAAATCAGACAAATTTGTCTCTGACTTTTAATATTTTTGATGAAAAATGTTAAAATCTGTGTTATTCACTTCAGATTTATGTTTTTATTGAGAAATTTGAAAATCAGACAAATTTCTCTCTAACTTTTAATATTTTTGATGAAAAATGTTAAAATCTTTGTTATTTACTTTAGATTTATGTTTTTTATTGAGAAATTTTAAAATCAGTCAAATTTCTCTCTGACTTTTAAAATTTTTGATGAAAATTTTTAAATCTGTGTTATTGACTTCAGATTCATGTTTTTTATTGATAAATTTTAAAATGAGAAATTTCTCTCTGACTTTTAGTATTTTTGATGAAAAATGTTAAAATCTGTGTTATTTACTTCAGATTTATGTTTTTTATTGAGAAATTTTAAAATCAGACAAATTTCCCTCTGTCTTTTAATATTTTTGAAGAAAAATGTTAAAATCTGTGTTATTCACTTCAGATTTATGTTTTTTATTGAGAAATTTGAATTTCAGACAAATTTCTCTCGGACTTTTAATATTTTTGATGAAAAATTTAAAATCTGTGTTATTCACTTCAGCTTTATGGTTTTTATTGAGAAATTTTAAAGTCAGTCAAATTTCTCTCTGACTTTAAAATTTTTGATGAAAAATGTTTGAATCTGTGTTATTCAATTCAGATTTATGTTTTTTATTGAGAAATTTTAAAGTCAGTCAAATTTCTCTCTGACTTTAAAATTTTTGATGAAAAATATTTTAAATCTGTGTTATTGACTTCAGATTTATGCTTTTTATTGATAAATTTTAAAATCAGACAAATTTCTCTCCGACTTTTAATATTTTTTATGAAAAATGTTAAAATCTGTGTTATTTACTTCAGATTTATGTTTTTTATTGAGAAATTTTAAAATCAGTCAAATTTCTCACTGACTTTTAAAATTTTTGAAGAAAAATGTTTAAATCTGTGTTATTGACTTCAGATTTATGTTTTTTATTGATAAATTTGAAAATCAGACAAATTTCTCTCTGACTTTTAATATTTTTGATGAAAAATGTTAAAATCTGTGTTATTCACTTCAGATTTATGTTTTTTATGCAGAACTTGTACAATCAGACAAATTTCTCACTGGCTTTTAATATTTTTGATGAAAAATGTTAAAATCTGTGTTATTCACATCAGATTTATGTTTTTCATTGAGAAATTTTAAAATCAGACCAATTTCTCTCTGACTTTCAATATTTTTGAAGAAAAGAGTTAAAATCTTTGTTATTCACTTCAGATTTATGTTTTTTATTGAGAAATTTTAAAGTCAGTAAAATTCCTCTCTGACTTTAAAATTTTCGATGAAAAATGTTTAAATCTGTCTTATTGACTTCAGATTTATGTTTTTTATTGATAAATTTTAAAATCAGACAAATTTCTCTCTAACTTTTAATATTTTTGATTAAAAATGTTAAAATCTTTGTTATTTACTTTAGATTTATGTTTTTTATTGAGAAATTTTAAAATCAGTCAAATTTCTCTCTGACTTTTAAAATTTTTGATGAAAATTTTTAAATCTGTGTTATTTACTTCAGATTCATGTTTTTTATTGATAAATTTTAAAATCAGACAAATTTCTCTCTGACTTTTAGTATTTTTGATGAAAAATGTTAAAATCTGTGTTATTTACTTCAGATTTATGTTTTTTATTGAGAAATTTTAAAATCAGACAAATTTTTCTCTGACTTTTAATATTTTTGATGAAAAATGTTAAAATCTCTGTTATTCACTTCAGATTTATGTTTTTTATTGCGAAAATTTAAAATCAGACAAATTTCTCACTGACTTTTAATATTTTTGATGAAAAATGTTAAAATCTTTGTAATTCACTTCAAATTTATGTTTTTTATTGAGAAATTTTAAAATCAGATAAATTTCTCCCTGACTTTTAATATTTTTGATGCAAAATGTTAAAATCTGTGTTATTTACTTCAGATTTATGTTTTTTATTTAGAAATTTTAAAATCAGACAAATTTTTCTCGGACTTTTAATATTTTTGATGAAAAATGTTAAAATCTGTGTAATTGACTTCAGATTTATGTTTTTTATTGCGAAATTTTAAAATCAGACAAATTTCTCTCTGACTTTTAATATTTTTGAAGAAAAATGTTAAAATCTGTGTAATTCAATTCAGATTTATGTTTTTTATTGAGAAATTTTAAAATCATACAAATTTCTCTCTGACTTTTAATATTTTTGATGAAAAATTTTAAAATCTGTGTTATTCACTTCTGATTTGTGTTTTGTATTGAGAAATTTGAAAATCAGACAAATTTCTCTCTGACTCTTAATATTTTTGATAAAAAGTGTTAAAATCTGTGTTATTCACTTCAGATTTATGTTTTTTATTGTGAAATTTTAAAATCAGACAAATTTCCCTCTGACTTTTAATATTGTTGAAGAACAATGTTAAAATCTGTGTTATTCACTTCAGATTTATGTTTTTATTGAGAAATTTGAAAATCAGACAAATTTCTCTCTGACTTTTAATATTTTTGATGAAAAATGTTAAAATCTGTGTTATTCACTTCAGATTTATGTTTTTAATTGCGAAATTTTAAAATCAGACAAATTTCTCTCTGACTTTTAATATTTCTGATGAAAAATTTTAAAATCTGTGTTATTCACTTCAGATTTATGTTTTGTATTGAGAAATTTGAAAATCAGACAAATTTCTCTCTGACTCTTAATATTTTTGATAAAAAGTGTTAAAATCTGTGTTATTCACTTCAGATTTATGTTTTTTATTTTGAAATTTTGAAATAAGACAAATTTCCCTCTGACTTTTAATATTGTTGAAGAACAATGTTAAAATCTGTGTTATTCACTTCAGATTTATGTTTTTATTGAGAAATTTTAAAATCAGACAAATTTCTCTCTGACTTTTAATATTTCTGATGAAAAATGTTAAAATCTGTGTTATTCACTTCAGATTTATGTTTTGTATTGAGAAATTTTAAAATCAGACAAATTTCTCTCTGACTCTTAATATTTTTGATAAAAAGTGTTAAAATCTGTGTTATTCACTTCAGGTTTATGTTTTTTATTGTGAAATTTGAAAATCAGACAAATTTCCCTCTGACTTTTAATATTGTTGAAGAAAAATGTTAAAATCTGTGTTATTCACTTCAGATTTATGTTTTTATTGAGAAATTTGAAAATCAGACAAATTTCTCTCTGACTTTTAATATTTTTGATGAAAAATGTTAAAATCTGTGTTATTCACTTCAGATTTATGTTTTTTATTGAGTAATTTTAAAATCAGACAAATTTCTCTCTGACTTTTAATATTTTTGATGAAAAATTTAAAATCTGGGTTATTCATTTCAGATTTATTTTTTTTATTGAGAAATTCTTAAATCAGACCAATTTCTCTCTAACTTTTAATATTTTTGATGAAAAATGTTAAAATCTTTGTTATTTACTTTAGATTTATGTTTTTTATTGAGAAATTTTAAAATCAGTCAAATTTCTCTCTGACTTTTAAAATTTTTGATGAAAATTTTTAAATCTGTGTTATTGACTTCAGATTTATGTTTTTTATTGTGAAATTTGAAAATCAGACAAATTTCCCTCTGACTTTTAATATTGTTGAAGAAAAATGTTAAAATCTGTGTTATTCACTTCAGATTTATGTTTTTATTGAGAAATTTGAAAATCAGACAAATTTCTCTCTGACTTTTAATATTTTTGATGAAAAATGTTAAAATCTGTGTTATTCACTTCAGATTTATGTTTTTTATTGAGTAATTTTAAAATCAGACAAATTTCTCTCTGACTTTTAATATTTTTGATGAAAAATTTAAAATCTGGGTTATTCATTTCAGATTCATTTTTTTTATTGAGAAATTCTTAAATCAGACCAATTTCTCTCTAACTTTTAATATTTTTGATGAAAAATGTTAAAATCTTTGTTATTTACTTTAGATTTATGTTTTTTATTGAGAAATTTTAAAATCAGTCAAATTTCTCTCTGACTTTTAAAATTTTTGATGAAAATTTTTAATCTGTGTTATTGACATCAGATTCATGTTTTTTATTGATAAATTTTAAAATCAGACAAATTTCTCTCTGACTTTTAGTATTTTTGGTGAAAAATGTTAAAATCTGTGTTATTCACTTCAGATTTATGTTTTTTATTGCGAAATTTTAAAATCAGACAAATTTCTCTCTGACTTTTAATATTTTTGGTGAAAAATGTTAAAATCTGTGTTATTCACTTCAGATTTATGTTTTTTATTGCGAAAATTTAAAATCAGACAAATTTCTCACTGACTTTTAATATTTTTGATGAAAAATGTTAAAATCTTTGTAATTCACATCAAATTTATGTTTTTTATTGAGAAATTTTAAAATCAGATAAATTTCTCTCTGACTTTTAATATTTTTGATGCAAAATGTTAAAATCTGTGTTATTTACTTCAGATTTATGTTTTGTATTGAGAAATTTGAAAATCAGACAAATTTCTCTCTGACTCTTAATATTTTTGATAAAAAGTGTTCAAATCAGTGTTATTCACTTCAGATTTATGTTTTTTATTGTGAAATTTTAAAATCAGACAAATTTCCCTCTGACTTTTAATATTGTTGAAGAACAATGTTAAAATCTGTGTTATTCACTTCAGATTTATGTTTTTATTGAGAAATTTGAAAATCAGACAAATTTCTCTCTGACTTTTAATATTTTTGATGAAAAATGTTAAAATCTGTGTTATTCACTTCAGATTTATGTTTTTTATTGAGAAATTTTAAAATCAGACAAATTTCTCTCTGACTTTTAATATTTCTGATGAAAAATTTTAAAATCTGTGTTATTCACTTCAGATTTATGTTTTGTATTGGGAAATTTGAAAATCAGACAAATTTCTCTCTGACTTTTAATATTTTTGATGAAAAATGTTAAAATCTGTGTTATTCACTTCAGATTTATGTTTTTAATTGCGAAATTTTAAAATCAGACAAATTTCTCTCTGACTTTTAATATTTTTGATGAAAAATTTAAAATCTATGTTATTCACTTCAGATTTATGTTTTTTATTGAGAAATTTTAAAGTCAGTCAAATTTCTCTCTGACTTTTAATATTTTTGATGAAAAATGTTAAAATTTGTGTTATTTACTTCAGATTTATGTTTTTTATTGAGAAATTTTAAAATCAGTCAAATTTCTCTCTGACTTTTAAAATTTTTGATGAAAATTTTTAAATCTGTGTTATTGACTTCAGATTCATGTTTTTTATTGATAAATTTTAAAATCAGACAAATTTCTCTCTGACTTTTAGTATTTTTGATGAAAAATGTTAAAATCTGTGTTATTTACTTCAGATTTATGTTTTTTATTGAGAAATTTTAAAATCAGACAAATTTGTCTCTGACTTTTAATATTTTTGATGAAAAATGTTAAAATCTGTGTTATTCACTTTAGATTTAGGATTTTTTTTGCGAAATTTTAAAATCAGACATATTTCTCACTGAATTTTAATATTTTTGATGAAAAGTGTTAAAATCTGTGTTATTCATTTCAGATTTATGTTTTTTATTGCGAAATTTTAAAGTCAGTCAAATTTCTCTCTGACTTTAAAATTTTTGATGAAAAATGTTTAAATCTGTGTTATTGCCTTCAGATTTATGTTTTTTATTGATGAATTCAAAAATCAGACAAATTTCTCTCTGACTTTTAATATTTTTGATGAAAAATGTTAAAATCTGTGTTATTTACTTCAGATTTATGTTTTTTATTGAGAAATATTAACATCAGTTTAATATCTCTCTGACTTTTAAAATTTTTGATGAAAAATGTTTAAATCTGTGTTATTGACTTCAGATTGATGTTTTTTATTGATAAATTTTAAAATCAGACAAATTTCTCTCTGACTTTTAATATTTTTGATGAAAAATGTTAAAATCTGTGTTATTCACTTCAGATTTATGTTTTTTATTGAGAAATTTTAAAATCAGACAAATTTCTCTCTGAATTTTAATATTTTTGATGAAAAATGTTAAAATCTGTGTAATTCACTTCAGATTTATGTTTTTTATTGATAAATTTTAAAATCAGACAAATTTCTCTCTGACTGTTAATATTTTTGATAAAAAGTGTTAAAATCTGTGTTATTCACTTCAGATTAATGTTTTTTATTGTGAAATTTTAAAATCAGACAAATTTCTCTCTGACTTTTAATATTGTTGAAGAAAAATGTTAAAATCTGTGTTATTCACTTCAGATTTATGTTTTTTATTGAGAAATTTTAAAATCAGACAAATTTCTCTCTGACTTTTAATATTTTTGATGAAAAAATTTAAAATCTGTGTTATTCACTTCAGATATGTTTTTTATTGAGAAATTTTAAAGTCAGTCAAATTTCTCTCTGACTTTAAAATTTTTGATGAAAAATGTTTAAATCTGTGTTATTGACTTCAGATTTATGTTTTTTATTGATAAATTTTAAAATCAGACAAATTTCTCTCCGACTTTTAATATTTTTGATGAAAAATGTTAAAATCTGTGTTATTTACTTCAGATTTATGTTTTTTATTGAGAAATTTTAAAATCAGACAAATTTCGCTCTGACTTTTAAAATTTTTGAAGAAAAATTTTTAAATCTGTGTTATTGACTTCAGATTTATGTTTTTTAATGAGAAATTTTAAAATCAGACAAATTTCTCTCTGACTTTTAATATTTTTGATGAAAAATGTTTAAATCTGTGTTATTGACTTCAGATTTATGTTTTTATTGATAAATTTTAAAATCAGACAAATTTCTCTCTGACTTTTAATATTTTTGATGAAAAATGTTAAAATCAGTGTTATTCACTTCAGATTTATGTTTTTCATTGCGAAATTTGAAAATCAGACATATTTGTCTCGGACTTTTAATATTTTTGATGAAAAATGTTAAAATCTGTGTAATTCACTTAAGATTTATGTTTTGTATTGAGAAATTTTAAAATCAGACAAATTTCTCACTGACTGTTAATATTTTTGAAGAAAAATGTTAAAATCTGTGTTATTCACCAGATTTATATTTTTATTGAGAAATTTGAAAATCAGACAAATTTCTTTCAGACTTTCAATATTTTTGATGAAAAATGTTAAAATCTGTGTAATTCACTTCAGATTCATGTTTTTTATTGAGAAATTTTAAAATCAGAGAAATTTCTCTCTGACTTTTAATATTTTTGATGAAAAATGTTAAAATCTGTCTTATTCACTTTAGATTTATGTTTTTAATTGAGAAATTTTAAAATCAGACAAATTTCTCTCTGACTTTAAATATATTTGATGAAAAATTTCAAAATCTGTGTTATTCACTTCAGATGTATGTTTTGTATTGAGAAATTTTAAAATGAGACAAATTTCTCTCTGACTTTTAACATTTTTGATGAAAAATGTTAAAATCTGTGTTATTCTCTTTAGATTTATATTTTTTATTGAGATTTTAAAATCAGACAAATTTCTCTCTCACTTTTAATATTTTTGAGGAAAAATGTCAAAATCTTTTTTATTCACTTCAGATTTATGTTTTGTATTGAGAAATTTTAAAATCAGACAAATTTCTCTCTGACTGTTAATTTTTTGGATAAAAAGTGTTCAAATCAGTGTTATTCACTTCAGATTTATGTTTTTTATTGTGAAATTTTAAAATCAGACAAATTTCCCTCTGACTTTTAATATTGTTGAAGAACAATGTTAAAATCTGTGTTATTCACTTCAGATTTATGTTTTTATTGAGAAATTTGAAAATCAGACAAATTTCTCTCTGACTTTTAATATTTTTGATGAAAAATGTTAAAATCTGTGTTATTCACTTCAGATTTATGTTTTTTATTGAGAAATTTTAAAATCAGACAAATTTCTCTCTGACTTTTAATATTTCTGATGAAAAATTTTAAAATCTGTGTTATTCACTTCAGATTTATGTTTTGTATTGGGAAATTTGAAAATCAGACAAATTTCTCTCTGACTTTTAATATTTTTGATGAAAAATGTTAAAATCTGTGTTATTCACTTCAGATTTATGTTTTTAATTGCGAAATTTTAAAATCAGACAAATTTCTCTCTGACTTTTAATATTTTTGATGAAAAATTTAAAATCTATGTTATTCACTTCAGATTTATGTTTTTTATTGAGAAATTTTAAAGTCAGTCAAATTTCTCTCTGACTTTTAATATTTTTGATGAAAAATGTTAAAATTTGTGTTATTTACTTCAGATTTATGTTTTTTATTGAGAAATTTTAAAATCAGTCAAATTTCTCTCTGACTTTTAAAATTTTTGATGAAAATTTTTAAATCTGTGTTATTGACTTCAGATTCATGTTTTTTATTGATAAATTTTAAAATCAGACAAATTTCTCTCTGACTCTTAGTATTTTTGATGAAAAATGTTAAAATCTGTGTTATTTACTTCAGATTTATGTTTTTTATTGAGAAATTTTAAAATCAGACAAATTTGTCTCTGACTTTTAATATTTTTGATGAAAAATGTTAAAATCTGTGTTATTCACTTTAGATTTAGGATTTTTTTTGCGAAATTTTAAAATCAGACAAATTTCTCACTGAATTTTAATATTTTTGATGAAAAGTGTTAAAATCTGTGTTATTCATTTCAGATTTATGTTTTTTATTGCGAAATTTTAAAGTCAGTCAAATTTCTCTCTGACTTTAAAATTTTTGATGAAAAATGTTTAAATCTGTGTTATTCACTTCAGATTTATGTTTTTTATTGAGAAATTTTAAAGTCAGTCAAATTTCTCTCTGACTTTAAAATTTTTGATGAAAAATGTTTAAATCTGTGTTATTGCCTTCAGATTTATGTTTTTTATTGATGAATTCAAAAATCAGACAAATTTCTCTCTGACTTTTAATATTTTTGATGAAAAATGTTAAAATCTGTGTTATTTACTTCAGATTTATGTTTTTTATTGAGAAATATTAACATCAGTTTAATATCTCTCTGACTTTTAAAATTTTTGATGAAAAATGTTTAAATCTGTGTTATTGACTTCAGATTGATGTTTTTTATTGATAAATTTTAAAATCAGACAAATTTCTCTCTGACTTTTAATATTTTTTATGAAAAATGTTAAAATCTGTGTTATTCACTTCAGATTTATGTTTTTCATTGCGAAATTTGAAAATCAGACAAATTTCTCTCTGAATTTTAATATTTTTGATGAAAAATGTTAAAATCTGTGTAATTCACTTCAGATTTATGTTTTTTATTGATAAATTTTAAAATCAGACAAATTTCTCTCTGACTGTTAATATTTTTGATAAAAAGTGTTAAAATCTGTGTTATTCACTTCAGATTAATGTTTTTTATTGTGAAATTTTAAAATCAGACAAATTTCTCTCTGACTTTTAATATTGTTGAAGAAAAATGTTAAAATCTGTGTTATTCACTTCAGATTTATGTTTTTTATTGAGAAATTTTAAAATCAGACAAATTTCTCTCTGACTTTTAATATTTTTGATGAAAAAATTTAAAATCTGTGTTATTCACTTCAGATATGTTTTTTATTGAGAAATTTTAAAGTCAGTCAAATTTCTCTCTGACTTTAAAATTTTTGATGAAAAATGTTTAAATCTGTGTTATTGACTTCAGATTTATGTTTTTTATTGATAAATTTTAAAATCAGACAAATTTCTCTCCGACTTTTAATATTTTTGATGAAAAATGTTAAAATCTGTGTTATTTACTTCAGATTTATGTTTTTTATTGAGAAATTTTAAAATCAGACAAATTTCGCTCTGACTTTTAAAATTTTTGAAGAAAAATTTTTAAATCTGTGTTATTGACTTCAGATTTATGTTTTTTAATGAGAAATTTTAAAATCAGACAAATTTCTCTCTGACTTTTAATATTTTTGATGAAAAATGTTTAAATCTGTGTTATTGACTTCAGATTTATGTTTTTATTGAGAAATTTGAAAATCAGACAAATTTCTCTCTGACTTTTAATATTTTTTATGAAAAATGTTAAAATCTGTGTTATTCACTTCAGATTTATGTTTTTTATTGAGAAATTGTACAATCAGACAAATTTCTCACTGACTTTTAATATTTTTGATGAAAAATTTAAAATCCGTGTTATTCACATCAGATTTATGTTTTTTATTGCGAAGTTTTAAAATCAGTTTAATATCTCTCTGACTTTTAAAATTTTTGATGAAAAATGTTTAAATCTGTGTTATTCACTTCAGATTTATGTTTTTTATTGAGAAATTTTAAAATCAGACAAATTTCTCCCTGACTTAATATTTTTGATAAAAAGTGTTAAAATCTGTGTTATTCACTTCAGATTTATGTTTTCATTGCGAAATTTGAAAATCAGACAAATTTTTCTCTGAATTTTAATATTTTTGATGAAAAATGTTAAAATCTGTATAATTCACTTCAGATTTATGTTTTTATTGAGAAATTTTAAAATCAGACAAATTTCTCTCTGACTTTAAATATTTTTGAAGAGAAATATTAAAATCTGTGTTATTCACTTCAGACGTATTTTTTTTATTGAGAAATTCTTAAATCCGACAAATTTCTCTCTGACTTTTAATATTTTTGATGCAAAATGTTAAAATCTGTGTTATTCACTTCAGATTTATGTTTTTATTGAGAAATTGTACAATCAGACAAATTTCTCACTGACTTTTTATATTTTTGATGAAAAATGTTAAAATCTGTGTAATTCACTTCAGATTTATGTTTTTTCTTGAGACATTTTAAAATCAGACAAATTTCTCTATGACTTTTAATATTTTTGATGAAAAGTTTTAAAATCTGTGTTATTCAATTCAGATTTATGTTTTTATTGAGAAATTTGAAAATCAGACAATTTTCTCTCTGACTTTTAATATTTTTGATGAAAAATGTTAAAATCTGTGTTATTCACTTCAGATTTATGTTTTTCATTGCAAAATTTTAAAATCAGACAAATTTCTCTCTGACTTTTAATATTTTTGATGAAAAATGTTAAAATCTGTGTTATTCACATCAGATTTATGTTTTTTATTGCGAAATTTTAAAATCAGACAAATTTCTCTCTGACTTTTAATATTTTGATTCAAAATGTTAAACCTGTGTTATTCTCTTCAGATTTATGTTTTTTATTGAGAAATTTTTAAATCCGACAAATTTCTATCTGACTTTTAATATTTTTGATGAAAAATGTTAAAATCTGTGTAATTCACTTCAGATTTATGTTTTTTCTTGAGAAATTTTAAAATCAGACAAATTTCTCACTGACTTTTAATATTTTTGATGAAAAATGTTAAAATCTGTGTTATTCTCTTTAGATTTAGATTTTTTATTGAGAAATTTTAAAATCAGACAAATTTCTCTCTCACTTTTAATATTTTTGAGGAAAAATGTCAAAATCTTTGTTATTCACTTCAGATTTATGTTTTTTATTGATAAATTTTAAAATCAGACAAATTTCTCTCAGACTTTTAATATTTTTTATGCCAAATTTTAAAATCTGTGTTATTCACTTCAGATTTATGTTTTTTATTGAGAAATTTTAAAATCAGATAAATTTCTCGCTGAATTTCAATATTTTTGATGAAAAATGTTAAAATCTGTGTAATTCACTTCAGATTTATGTTTTTTATTGAGAAATTTTTAAATCAGACAAATTTCTCTCTGAATGTTAATATTTTTGTTGAAAAGTGTTAAAATCTGTGTTATTCACTTCAGATTTATGTTTTTATTGAGAAATTTTAAAATCAGACAAATTTCTCTATGACTTTTAATATTTTTGATAAAAAATTTTAAAATCTGTGTTATTCTCTTCAGATTAATGTTTTTTATTGAGAAATTTTAAAATCAAACCATTTTCTCGCTGACTTTTAATATTTTTGATGAAAAATGTCAAAATCTGTGTTATTCACTTCAGATTTATTTTTTTATTGAGAAATTCTTAAATCCGACTAATTTCTCTATGACTTTTAATAATTTTGATTCAAAATGTTAAACCTGTGTTATTCTCTTCAGAATTATATTTTTTATTGAGAAATTTTAAAATCCGACAAATTTCTATCTGACTTTTTATATTTTTGATGAAAAATGTTAAAATCTGTGTAATTCACTTCAGATTTATGTTTTTTCTTGAGAAATTTTAAAATCAGACAAATTTCTCTCTGACTTTTAATATTTTTGATGAAAAGTTTTAAAATCTGTGTTATTCAATTCAGATTTATGTTTTTATTGAGAAATTTGAAAATCAGACAATTTTCTCTCTGACTTTTAATATTTTTGATGAAAAATGTTAAAATCTGTGTTATTCACTTCAGATTTATGTTTTTATTGAGAAATTTTAAAATCAGACAAATTTCTCTCTGACTTTAAATATTTTTGAAGAAAAATGTTAAAATCTGTGTTATTCACTTCAGATTTATTTTTTTTATTGAGAAATTCTTAAATCCGACAAATTTTTCTCTGACTTTTAACATTTTTGATGCAAAATGTTAAAATCTGTGTTATTCACTTCAGATTTATGTTTTTTATTGTGAAATTTTAAAATCAGACAAATTTCTCTCTGACTGTTAATTTTTTTGATGAAAAGTGTTAAAATCTGTGTTATTCACTTCAGATTTATGTTTTTTATTGTGAAATTTTAAAATCAGACAAATTGTCTCTGACTTTTAATATTTTTGATGAAAAATGTTAAAATCTGTGTTATTCACTTCAGATTTATGTTTTTTATTGAGAAATTTTAAAATCAGACAAATTTCTGTATGACTTTTAATATTTTGATTCAAAATGTTAAACCTGTGTTATTCTCTTCAGATTTATGTTTTTTATTGAGAAATTTTAAAATCCGACAAATTTCTAACTGACTTTTTATATTTTTGATGAAAAATGTTAAAATCTGTGTAATTCACTTCAGATTTATGTTTTTTCTTGAGAAATTTGAAAATCAGACAAATTTCTCTCTGACTTTTAATATTTGTGATGAAAAATGTTAAAATCTGTGTTATTCACTTTAGATTTATGTTTTTTATTGGGAAATTTTAAAATCAGACAAATTTCTCTCTGACTTTTAATATATTTGATAAAAAATTTTAAAATCTGTGTTATTCACTTCAGATTTATGTTTTGTATTGAGAAATTTTAAAATCAGACAAATTTCTCTCTGACTGTTAATTTTTTTGATGAAAAGTTTTAAAATCTTTGTTATTCACTTCAGATTTATGTTTTTTATTGTGAAATTTTAAAATCAGACAAATTGTCTCTGACTTTTAATATTTTTGATAAAAAAATTTAAAATCTGTGTTATTCACATCAGATTTATGTTTTTTATTGCGAAATTTTAAAATCAGACAAATTTCTCTATGACTTTTAATATTTTGATTCAAAATGTTAAACCTGTGTTATTCTCTTCAGATTTATGTTTTTATTGAGAAATTTTAAAATCAGACAAATTTCTATCTGACTTTTTATATTTTTGATGAAAAATGTTAAAATCTGTGTAATTCACTTCAGATTTATGTTTTTTCTTGAGAAATTTTAAAATCAGACAAATTTCTCTCTGACTTTTAATATTTTTGATGAAAAATGTTAAAATCTGTGTTATTCACTTCAGATTTATGATTTTTTATTGAGAAATTTTAAAATCAGACAAATTTCTCACTGACTTTTAATATTTTTGATGAAAAATGTTAAAATCTGTGTTATTCTCTTTAGATTTATATTTTTTATTGAGAAATTTTAAAATCAGACAAATTTCTCTCTCAATTTTAATATTTTTGAGGAAAAAATGTCAAAATCTGTGTAATCCACTTCAGATTTATGTTTTTTCTTGAGAAATTTTAAAATCAGACAAATTTCTCTCTGACTTTTAATATTTCTGATGAAAAGTTTTAAAATCTGTGTTATTCAATTCAGATTTATGTTTTTATTTAGAAATTTGAAAATCAGACAATTTTCTTTCTGACTTTTAATATTTTTGATGAAAAATGTTAAAATCTGTGTTATTCACTTCAGATTTATGTTTTTCATTGCGAAATTTTAAAATCAGACAAATTTCTCTCTGACTTTTAATATCTTTGATGAAAAATATTAAAATCTGTGTAATTCACTTCAGATTTATGTTTTTTATTGAGAAATTTTAAAATCAGACAAATTTCTCTCTGACTTTAAATATTTTTGAAGAAAAATGTTAAAATCTGTGTTATTCACTTCAGATTTATTTTTATTATTGAGAAATTCTTAAATCCGACAAATTTCTCTCTGACTTTTAACATTTTTGATGCAAAATGTTAAAATCTGTGTTATTCACTTCAGATTTATGTTTTTTATTGTGAAATTTTAAAATCAGACAAATTTCTCTCTGACTTTTAATATATTTGATGAAAAATTTTAAAATCTGTGTTATTCACTTCAGACTTATGTTTTGTATTGAGAAATTTTAAAATCAGACAAATTTCTCTCTGACTGTTAATTTTTTTGATGAAAAGTGTTAAAATCTGTGTTATTCACTTCAGATTTATGTTTTTGATTGTGAAATTTTAAAATCAGACAAATTGTCTCTGACTTTTAATATTTTTGATGAAAAATGTTAAAATCTATGTTATTCACTTCAGATTTATGTTTTTTATTGAGAAATTTTAAAATCAGATAAATTTCTATCTGACTTTTAATATTTTTGATGAAAAATGTTAAAATCTGTATTATTCACATCAGATTTATGTTTTTTATTGCGAAATTTTAAAATCAGACAAATTTCTCTCTGACTTTTAATATTTTGATTCAAAATGTTAAACCTGTGTTATTCTCTTCAGATTTATGTTTTTTATTGAGAAATATTAAAATCCGACAAATTTCTATCTGACTTTTTATATTTTGATGAAAAATGTTAAAATCTGTGTAATTCACTTCAGATTTATGTTTTTTCTTGAGAAATTTGAAAATCAGACAAATTTCTCTCTGACTTTTAATATTTTTGATGAAAAATGTTAAAATCTGTGTTATTCACTTCAGATTTATGTTTTTTATTGAGAAATTTTAAAATCAGACATATTTCTCTCTGACTTTTAATATTTTTGATGAAAAATGTTAAAATCTGTGTTATTCACTTCAGATTTATGTTTTTTATTGAAAAATTTTAAAATCAGGCAAATTTCTCTCTGACTTTTAATATTTTTGATGAAAAATATTAAAATCTGTGTTATTCACATCAGATTTATGTTTTTTATTGAGAAATTTTAAAATCAGACAAATTTCTCTCTCACTTTTAATATTTTTGATGAAAAATTTTTAAATCTGTGCTATTGACTTCAGATTTAAGTTTTTTATTGAGAAATTTTAAAGATCAGACAAATTTCTCTCTCACTTTTAATATTTTTGATGAAAAATTTTTAAATCTGTGTTATTGACTTCAGATTTAAGTTTTTATTGAGAAATTTTAAAATCAGACAAATTTCTCTCTCACTTTTAATATTTTTGAGGAAAAACGTCAAAATCTGTGTTATTCACTTCAGATTTATGTTTTTTATTGAGAAATTTTAAAATCAGACAAATTTCTCTCCGACTTTTAATATTTTTTATGAAAAGTATTAAAATCTATCTGTGTTATTCACTTCTGATTTATGTTTGTTATTGTGAAATTTTACAATCAGACAAATTTCTCTCTGACTTTTTTGGTGAAAAGTTTTAAAATCTGTGTTAATCAATTCAGATTTATGTTTTTATTGAGAAATTTGAAAATCAGACAATTTTCTCTCTGACTTTTAATATTTTTGATGAAAAATGTTAAAATCTGTGTTATTCTCTTTAGATTTTTATTTTTTATTGAGAAATTTTAAAATCAGACAAATTTCTCTCCGACTTTTAATATTTTTTATGAAAAGTATTAAAATCTGTGTTATTCACTTCTGATTTATGTTTGTTATTGTGAAATTTTACAATCAGACAAATTTCTCTCTGACTTTTAATATTTTTGATGAAAAGTTTTAAAATCTGTGTTATTCAATTCAGATTTATGTTTTTATTGAGAAATTTTAAAATCAGACAAATTTCTCTCTGATTTTTAATATTTTTGATGAAAAATGTTAAAATCTGTGTTATTCACTTCAGATTTAAGTTTTTTATTGATAAATTTTAAAATCAGACAAATTTCTCTCTGACTTTTAATATTTTTGATGAAAAATGTTAAAATCTGTGTTATTCACTTCAGATTTATGTTTTTATTGAGAAATTTTAAAATCAGACAAATTTCTCTCTGACTTTTAATATTTTTGATGAAAAATGTTAAAATCTGTGTTATTCACTTCAGATTTATGTTTTTTATTGAGATATTTTAAAATCAGACAAATTTCTCTCTGACTTTCAATATTTTTGATGAAAAGACTTAAAATCTGTGTTATTCACTTCAGATTTATGTTTTTTATTGAGAAATTTTAAAATCAGACAAATTTCGCTCTGACTTTTAATATTTTTGATGAAAAGCATTAAAATCTGTGTGATTCACTTCTGATTTATGTTTTTTATTGAGATATTTTAAAATCAGACAAATTTCTCTCTGACTTTCAATATTTTTGATGAAAAGAGTTAAAATCTGTGTTATTCACTTCAGATTTAAGTTTTTTATTGAGAAATTTTAAAATCAGACAAATTTCTCTCTCACTTTTGATATTTTTGATGAAAAATGATAAAATCTGTGTTATTCACTTCAGATTTATGGTTTTTATTAATAAATTTTAGAATCAGACAAATTTATCTCTGAGTTTTAATATCTGTGATGAAAATGTTAAAATCTGTGTTATTCATTCCAGATTTATATTTTTTATTGAGAAATTTTAAAATCAGATATAGTTTTCACTGTCTTTTAATATTTTTGATGAAAAATGTTAAAATCTGTGTTATTCACTTCAGATTTATGTTTTTTATTGAGAAAGTTTAAAATCAGACAAATTTCTCTCTGACTTTTAATATTTTTGATGAAAAATGTTAAAATCTGTGTTATTCACATCAGATTTATGTTTTTATTGAGAAAGTTTAAAATCAGACAAATTTCTCTCTGACTTTCAATATTTTGATGAAAAGAGTTAAATCTTTGTATTCACTTCAGATTTATGTTTTTATTGAGAAATTTAAAATCAGACAAATTTCTATCTCACTTTAAAATTTTTGATTAAAAATGTTTTTAAATCTGTGTTATTGACTTCAGATTTATGTTTTTTATTGAGAAATTTTAAAATCAGACAAATTTTTCTCTGACTTTTAATATTTTTGATGAAAAATGTTAAAATCTGTGTTATTCAATTTATATTTATATTTTTTATTGAGAAATTTTAAAATCAGACAAATTTCTCTCTTACTTTTAATATTTTTGTGGAAAAATGTCAAAATCTGTGTTATTCACTTCAGATTTATATTTTTTATTGGGAAATTTTAAAATTAGAGAAATTTCTCCCTGACTTAATATTTTTGATGAAAAGTGTTAAAATCTGTGTTATTCACTTCATATTTATGTTTTTTATGGTGAAATTTTAAAATCAGACAAATTTCTCTCAGATTTTAATATTTTTTATAAAAAAATGTTAAAATCTCTGTCATTCACTTCAGATTTATGTTTTTTATCGAGACATTTTGAAATCAGACAAATTTTCTCTGACTTTTAATAATTTTGATTAAAAATGTTAAAATCTGTATTATTCACTTCAGATTTATTTTTTTTATTGAGAAATTTTAAAATCAGACAAATTTCTCTCTGACTTTTAATATTTTTGATGAAAAATGTTAAAATCTGTGTTATTCAGTTCAGATTTTTTTTTTTGATAAATTTTAAAATCAGAGAAATTTCTCTCTGACTTTTAATATTTTTGATGAAAAATGTTAAAATCTATGTTATTCACGACAGATTAATTTTTTTATTGAGAAATTTTAAAATCAGACAAATTTCCCTCTCACTTTTAATATTTTTGAGGAAAAATGTCAAAATCTGTGTTATTCACTTCTGATTTATGTTTGTTATTGTGAAATTTTACAATCAGACAAATTTCTCTCAGACTTATAATATTTTTGATGCAAAATGTTAAAATCGGTGTTATTCACTTCAGATTTATGTTTTTTATTGAGAAATTTGAAAATCAGACAATTTCTCTCTCACTTTTAATATTTTTGATGCAAAAAGTCAAAATTTGTGTTATTCATTTCAGATTTATGTTTTTTATTGAGAAATTTTAAAATCAGACAAATTTCTCTCCGTCTTTTAATATTTTTTATGAAAAGTATTAAAATCTGTGTTATTCACTTCTGATTTATGTTTGTTATTGTGAAATTTTACAATCAGACAAATTTCTCTCAGACTTATAATATTTTTGATGAAAAATGTTAAAATCTGTGTTATTCTCTTTAGATTTATATTTTTAATTGAGAAATTTTAAAATCAGACAAATTTCTCTCTCACTTTTAATATTTTTGATGCAAAAAGTCAAAATTTGTGTTATTCATTTCAGATTTATGTTTTTTATTGAGAAATTTTAAAATCAGACAAATTTCTCTCCGTCTTTTAATATTTTTTATGAAAAGTATTAAAATCTGTGTTATTCACTTCTGATTTATGTTTGTTATTGTGAAATTTTACAATCAGACAAATTTCTCTCAGACTTTTAATATTTTTGATGCAAAATGTTAAAATCTGTTATTCACTTCAGATTTATGTTTTTTTATTGAGAAATTTTAAAATCAGACAAATTTCTCTCTGATTTTTAATATTTTTGATGAAAAATGTTAAAATCTGTGTTATTCACTTCAGATTTACGTTTTTTATTGAAAAATTTTAAAATCAGACAAATTTCTCTCTGACTGATAATATTTTTGATGAAAAATATTAAAATCTGTGTTATTCATTTCAGATTTATGTTTTTTATTGAGAAATTTTAAAATCAGATATAGTTTTCACTGACTTTTAATATTTTTGATGAAAAGCATTAAAATCTGTGTGATTCACTTCTGATTTATGTTATTGTGAAATTTTACAATCAGACAAATTTCTCTCAGACTTTTAATATTTTCGATGCAAAATGTTAAAATCTGTGTTATTCACTTCAGATTTATGTTTTTATTGAGAAATTTGAAAATCAGACAAATTTCTGTCTGACTTTTAATACTTTTGATGAAAAATCTTAAATCTGTATTATTCACTTCAGTTTTTATGTTTTTTTATTGAGAAATTTTAAAATCAGACAAATTTCTCTCTGACTTTTAATATTTTTGATGAAATAATGTTAAAATCTGTGTTATTCTCTTTAGATTTATATTTTTTAATTGAGAAATTTTAAAATCAGACAAATTTCTCTCTCACTTTTAATATTTTTGAGGAAAAATGTCAAATTTGTGTTATTCATTTCAGATTTATGTTTTTTATTGAGAAATTTTAAAATCAGACAAATTTCTCTCCGACTTTTAATATTTTTTATGAAAAGTAATTAAAATCTGTGTTATTCACTTCTGATTTATGTTTGTTATTGTGAAATTTTACAATCAGACAAATTTTCTCTCAGACTTTTAATATTTTTGATGCAAAATGTTAAAATCTGTTATTCACTTCAGATTTATGTTTTTTATTGAGAAATTTTAAAATCAGACAAATTTCTCTCTGACTTTTAATATTTTTGATGAAAAATGTTAAAATCTGTGTTATTCACTTCAGATTTATTTTTTTATTGAAAAATTTTAAAATCTGACAAATTTCTCTCTGACTTTTAATATTTTTGATGAAAAATGTTAAAATCTGTGTTATTCATTTCAGATTTATGTTTTTTATTGAGAAATTTTAAATCAGATATAGTTTTCACTGACTTTTATATTTTTGATGAAAAATGTTAAAATCTGTGTTATTCCCTTCAGATTTATGTTTTTTATTGAGAAATTTTAAAATCAGACAAATTTCTCCCTGACTTTTAATATTTTTGATGAAAAATGTTAAAATCTGTGTTATTCACATCAGATTTATGTTTTTTATTGAGAAACTTTAAAATCAGACAAATTTCTCTCTGACTTTCAATATTTTTGAAGAAAAGAGTTAAAATCTTTGTTATTCACTTCAGATTTATGTTTTTATTAAGAAATTTTAAAATCAGTCAAATTTCTCTCTGACTTTAATATTTGATGAAAAAATGTTAAAATCTGTGTTATTCACTTAAGATTTATATTTTTTATTGCGAAATTTTAAAATCAGACAAATTTCTCTCTGACTTTTAATATTTTTGATGAAAAATGTTAAAATCTGTGTTATTCACTTCAGATTTATATTTTTTATTGAGAAATTTTAAAATCAGACAAATTTCTCTCTCACTTTTAATATTTTTGAGGAAAAATGTCAAAATTTGTTATTCATTTCAGATTTATGTTTTTTTATTGAGAAATTTTAAATCAGACAAATTTCTCTCCGACTTTTAATATTTTTTATGAAAAGTATTAAAATCTGTGTTATTCACTTCTGATTTATGTTTGTTATTGTGAAATTTTACAATCAGACAAATTTCTCTCAGACTTTTAATATTTTTGATGCAAAATGTTAAAATCTGTGTTATTCACTTCAGATTTATGTTTTTATTGAGAAATTTGAAAATCAGACAAATTTCTCCCTGACTTTTAATATTTTTGATGAAAAATGTTAAAATCTGTGTTATTCACTCAGATTTATGTTTTTTATTGAGATATTTTAAAATCAGACAAATTTCTCACTCACTTTTAATATTTTTTTGATGATAAATTTTTAAATCTGTGTTATTGACTTCAGATTTAATTTTTTTTATTGAGAAATTTTAAAATCAGACAAATTTCTCTCTCACTTTTAATATTTTTGAGTAAAAACGTCAAAATCTGTGTTATTCACTTCAGATTTATGTTTTTTATTGAGAAATTTTAAAATCAGACAAATTTCTCTCTGACTTCTAATATTTTTGATGAAAAGCATTAAAATCTCTGTGATTCACTTCTGATTTATGTTTTTTATTGAGATATTTTAAAATCAGACAAATTTCTCTCTGACTTTCAATATTTTTGATGAAAAGAGTTAAAATCTATGTTATTCACTTCAGATTTATGATTTTTATTGAGAAATTTTAAAATCAGACAAATTTCTCGCTCACTTTTAATATTTTTTATGAAAAATGTTTTAAATCTGTGTTATTGACTTCAGATTTAGTTTTTTAATTGAGAAATTTTAAAATCAGACAAATTTCTCTCTCACTTTGGATATTTTTGATGAAAAATGATAAAATCTGTGTTATTCACTTCAGATTTATGTTTTTTATTAATAAATTTTAAAATCAGACAAATTTATCTCTGACTTCTAATATTTTTGATGAAAAGCATTAAAATCTCTGTGATTCACTTCTGATTTATGTTTTTTATTGAGATATTTTAAAATCAGACAAATTTCTCTCTGACTTTCAATATTTTTGATGAAAAGAGTTAAAATCTATGTTATTCACTTCAGATTTATGATTTTTATTGAGAAATTTTAAAATCAGACAAATTTCTCGCTCACTTTTAATATTTTTTATGAAAAATGTTTAAATCTGTGTTATTGACTTCAGATTTAAGTTTTTTATTGAGAAATTTTAAAATCAGACAAATTTCTCTCTCACTTTGGATATTTTTGATGAAAAATGATAAAATCTGTGTTATTCACTTCAGATTTATGTATTTTATTAATAAATTTTAAATCAGACAAATTTATCTCTGAGTTTTAATATTTGTGATGAAAATTTTAAAATCTGTGTTATTCACTTCAGATTTATGTTTTTTATTGAGAAATTTTAAAATCAGTCTAATTTCTCTCTGACTTTTAATATTTTTGATGATAAATGTTAAAATCTGTGTTATTCATTCCAGATTTATATTTTTTATTGAGAAATTTTAAAATCAGATATAGTTTTCACTGTCTTTTAATATTTTTGATGAAAAATGTTAAAATCTGCGTTATTCACTTCAGATTTATGTTTTTATTGAGAAAGTTTAAAATCAGACAAATTTCTCTCTGACTTTAATATTTTTGATGAAAAATGTTAAAATCTGTGTTATTCACATCAGATTTATGTTTTTTATTGAGAAAGTTTAAAATCAGACAAATTTCTCTCTGACATTCAATATTTTTGAAGAAAAGTGTTAAATCTTTGTTATTCACTTCAGATTTATGTTTTTTATTGATAAATTTTAAAATCAGACAAATTTCTCTCTGACTTTTAAAATTTTTGATGAAAAATGTTTAAATCTGTGTTATTGACTTCAGATTTATGTTTTTTATTGAGAAATTTTAAAATCAGACAAATTTTTCTCTGACTTTTAATAATTTTGATTCAAAATGTTAAAATCTGTGTTATTCAGTTCAGATTTATTGTTTTTATTGAGAAATTCTTAAATCCGACAAATTTCTCTGTGACTTTTAATATTTTTGATAAAAAATGTTAAAATCTGTGTTATTCAATTTATATTTATATTTTTTATTGAGAAATTTTAAAATCAGTCAAATTTCTCTCTCACTTTAATATTTTGTGGAAAAATGTCAAAATCTGTGTTATTCACTTAAGATTTATATTTTTTATTGCGAAATTTTACAATCAGACAAATTTCTCTCAGACTTTTAATATTTTTGATGCAAAATGTTAAAATCTGTGTTATACACTTCAGATTTATGTTTTTATTGAGAAATTTGAAAATCAGACAAATTTCTCTCTGACTTTTAATACTTTTGATGAAAAATCTTAAAATCTGTGTTATTCACTTTAGATTTATGTTTTTTATTGAGAAATTTTAAAATCAGAGAAATTTCTCTCTGACTTTTAATATTTTTGATGAAAAGTGTTAAATTATGTGTTATTCACTTCAGATTTATGTTTTTTATTGTGAAATTTTAAAATCAGAGAAATTTTTCTCTGACTTTTAATATTTTTGATGAAAAATGTTGAAATCTGTGTTATTCACTTCAGATTTATGTTTTTCATTGAGATATTTTAAAATCAGACAAATTTCTCTCTCACTTTTAATATTTTTGATGAAAATTTTTTAAATCTGTGCTATTGACTTCAGATTTAAGTTTTTAATTGAGAAATTTTAAAGATCAGACAAATTTCTCTCTCACTTTTAATATTTTTGATGAAAAATTTTTAAATCTGTTTTATTGACTTCAGATTTAAGTTTTTTATTGAGAAATTTTAAAATCAGACAAATTTCTCTCTGATTTTTAATATTTTTGATGAAAAATGTTAAAATCTGTGTTATTCAATTTATATTTATATTTTTTATTGAGAAATTTTAAAATCAGACAAATTTCTCTCTCACTTTTAATATTTTTGTGGAAAAATGTCAAAATCTGTGTTATTCAGTTCAGATTTATGTTTAAAATTGGGAAATTTTAGAATTAGAGAAATTTCTCTCTGACTTTTAATATTTTTGATGAAAAGTGTTAAAATCTGTGTTATTCACTTCAGATTTACGTTTTTTATAGTGAAATTTTAAACTCAGACAAATTTCTCTCTGACTTTTAATATTTTTGATGAAAAGCATTAAAATCTGTGTGATTCACTTCTGATTTATGTTTTTTATTGAGATATTTTAAAATCAGACAAATTTCTCTCTGACTTTTAATATTTTTGATGGAAAATGTTAAAATCTGTGTTATTCACATCAGATTTATTTTTTTTATTGAGAAATTTAAAATCAGACAAATTTCTCTCTGACTTTCAATATTTTTGATGAAAAGAGTTAAAATCTGTGTTATTCACTTCAGATTTATGATTTTTATTGAGAAATTTTAAAATCAGACAAATTTCTCGCTCACTTTTAATATTTTTTATGAAAAATGTTTAAATCTGTGTTATTGACTTCAGATTTAAGTTTTTTATTGAGAAATTTTAAAATCAGATATAGTTTTCACTGTCTTTTAATATTTTTGTTGAAAAATGTTAAAATCTGTGTTATTCACTTCAGATTTATGTTTTTATTGATAAATTTTAAAATCAGACAAATTTCTCTCTGACTTTTAATATTTTTGATGAAAAATGTTAAAATCTGTGTTATTCACATCAGATTTATGTTTTTTATTGAGAAAGTTTAAAATCAGACAAATTTATCTCTTACTTTCAATATTTTTGATGAAAAGAGTTAAATCTTTGTTATTCACTTTAGATTTATGTTTTTTATTGATAAATTTTAAAATCAGACAAATTTCTCTCTGACTTTTACAATTTTTGATGAAAAATGTTTAAATCTGTGTTATTGACTTCAGATTCATGTTTTTTATTGAGAAATTTTAAAATCAGACAAATTTCTCTCTGACTTTTAATATTTTGGATGAAAAATTTTTAAAAAATGTGTTATTCACTTCAGATTTATGTTTTTTATTGAGAAATTGTAAAATCAGACAAATTTCTCTCTGACTTTTAATAATTTTGATTCAAAATGTTAAAATCTGTGTTATTCAGTTCAGATATATTGTTTTTATTGAGAATTTCTTAAATCCGACAAATTTCTCTCTGACTTTTAGTATTTTTGATGAAAAATGTTAAAATCTCTGTTATTCAATTTATATTTATATTTTTTATTGAGAAATTTTAAAATCAGACAAATTTCTCTCTCACTTTGAATATTTTTGTGGAAAAATGTCAAAATCTGTGTTATTCACTTCAGATTTATGTTTTTTATTGGGAAATTTTAAAATTAGAGAAATTTCTCTCTGACTTTTAATATTTTTGATGAAAAGTGTTAAAATCTGTGTTATTCACTTCAGATTTATGTTTTTTATTGTGAAATTTTAAAATCAGACAAATTTCTCACAGACTTTTAATATTTTTTATGAAAAATGTTAAAATCTCTGTCATTCACTTCAGATTTATGTTTTTTATCGAGACATTTTGAAATCAGACAAATTTTCTCTGACTTTTAATAATTTTGATTAAAAATGTTAAAATCTGTATTATTCACTTCAGATTTATTTTTTTTATTGAGAAATTTGAAAATCAGACAAATTTTTCTCTGACTTTTAATATTTTTGATCAAAAATGTTGAAATCTGTGTTATTCACTTCAGATTTATGTTTTTTATTGAGATATTTTAAAATCAGACAAATTTCTCTCTCACTTTTAATATTTTTGATGAAAAATTTTTAAATCTGTGCTATTGACTTCAGATTTAAGTTTTTAATTTAGAAATTTTAAAGATCAGACAAATTTCTCTCTCACTTTTATTATTTTTGATGAAAAATTTTTAAATCTGTGTTATTGACTTCAGATTTAAGTTTTTTTATTGAGAAATTTTAAAATCAGACAAATTTCTCTCTCACTTTTAATATTTTTGTTGGAAAATATTAAAATCTGTGTTATTCACATCAGATTTATTTTTTTTATTGAGAAATTTTAAAATCAGACAAATTTCTCTCTGACTTTCAATATTTTTGATGAAAAGAGTTAAAATCTGTGTTATTCACTTCAGATTTATGATTTTTATTGAGAGATTTTAAAATCAGACAAATTTCTCTCTGACTCTTAATATTTTTGATGAAAAGCATTAAAATCTGTGTGATTCACTTCTGATTTATGTTTTTTATTGAGATATTTTAAAATCAGACAAATTTCTCTCTGACTTTTAATATTCTTGATAGAAAATATTAAAATCTGTGTTATTCACATCAGACTTATTTTTTTTATTGAGAAATTTTAAAATCAGACAAATTTCTCTCTGACTTTCAATATTTTTGATGAAAAGAGTTAAAATCTGTGTTATTCACTTCAGATTTATGTTTTTTATTAATAAATTTTAAAATCAGACAAATTTATCTCTGAGTTTCAATATTTTTGATGAAAAATGTTAAAATCTGTGTTATTCACTTCAGATTTATTTTTTTTATTCAAAAATTTTAAAATCAGTCTAATTTCTCTCTGACTTTTAATATTTTTGAAGAAAAATGTTAAAATCTGTGTTATTCACTTCAGATTTATGTATTTTATTGAGAAATTTTAAAATTAGACAAACTTCTCTCTGACTTTTAATATTTTTGATGAAAAGTGTTAAAATCTGTGTTATTCACTTCAGATTTATGTTTTTTATTGTGAAATTTTAAAATCAGACAAATTTCTGTCTGACTTTTAATATTTTTGAAGAAAAGTGTTAAAATCTGTGTTATTCACTTCAGATTTATTTTTTTTTTGAGAAATTTTAAAATCAGAGAAATTTCTGTCTGACTTTTAATATTTTTGATGAAAAATTTTAAAATCTCTGTTATTCACTACAGATTAATTTTTTTATTGAGAAATTTTAAAATCATACACATGTTTCACTGACTTTTAATTTTTTTGATGAAATGTGTTAAAATCTATTGTTATTCACTTCAGATTTATGTTTTTTATTGAGTAATTTTAAAATCAGACATTTTTCTCTCTGACTTTTAATATTTTTGATGAAAAATGTTAAAATCTGTGTTATTCACTTCAGATTTTTTTTTTATTGAGAAATTCTTAAATCCGACTAATTTCTCTCTGACTTTTAATATTTTTGATGAAAAATGTTAAAATCTGTGTTATTCACTTCACATTTATGTTTTTTATTGAGAAATTTTAAAATCAGACAAATTTCTCTCTGACTTTTAATAATTTTGATTCAAAATGTTAAACCTGTGTTATTCTCTTCAGATTTATGTTTTTTATTGAGAAATTTTAAAATCAGACAAATTTCTCTCTGACTTTTAATATTTTTGATGAAAAATGTTATAATCTGTGTTATTCAGTTCAGATTTATTGTTTTTATTGAGAAATTCTTAAATCCGACAAATTTCTCTCTGACTTTTAATATTTTTGATGAAAAATGTTAAAATCTGTGTTATTCAGATTAGATTTATAATTTTTATTGAGAAATTTTAAAATCAGACAAATTTCTCTCTCACTTTTAATATTTTTGTGGAAAAATTTCAAAATCTTTGTTATTCACTTCAGATTTATGTTTTTTATTGTGAAATTTTAAAATCAGACAAATTTCTCTCAGACTTTTAATATTTTTTAAGAAAAATGTTAAAATCTCTGTCATTCACTTCAGATTTATGTTTTTTATTCAGAAATTTTGAAATCATACAAATTTTCTCTGACTTTTAATAATTTTGATTAAAAATGTTAAAATCTGTATTATTCACTTCAGATTTACTTTTTTATTGAGAAATTTGAAAATCAGACAAATTTCTCTCTGACTTTTAATATTTTTGAAGAAAAGTGTTAAAATCTGTGTTATTCACTTCAGATTTTTTTTTTTTTTGAGAAATTTTAAAATTAGAGAAATTTCTCTCTGACTTTTAATAATTTTGATGAAAAATGTTAAAAACTATTTTATTCACTACAGATTAATTTTTTTATTGAGAAATTTAAAAATCATACACATGTTTCACTGACTTTTAATTTTTTTGATGAAAAGTGTTAAAATCTGTGTTAT
Organism: Acanthosepion esculentum; assembly: GCA_964036315.1. Lineage (NCBI taxonomy): Eukaryota > Metazoa > Mollusca > Cephalopoda > Sepiida > Sepiidae > Acanthosepion > Acanthosepion esculentum. The sequence goes on along the minus strand of CAXIWW010000156.1, from coordinate 63,790 downwards.
TCACTTCAGATTTATGTTTTTTATTGAGAAATTTTAAAATCAGGCAAATTTCTCTCTCACCTTTAATATTTTTGTTGAAATGTCTTAAAATCTGTGTTATTCACCTCAGATTTATGTTTTTTATTGAGAAATTTTAAAATCAGAAAAATTTCTATCTGACTTTTAATAATTTTGATGAAAAATGTTAAAATCAGTGTTATTCACTTCAGATTTATTTTTTTATTGCGAAATTCTTAATTCCGACAAATGTTTCTCTGAATTTTAATATATTTGATGAAAAATGTTAAAATCTGTGTTATTCACTTTATATGTATATTTTTTATTGAGAAATTTTAAAATCAGACAAATTACTCTCTGACTTTTAATAATTTTGATGAAAAATGTTAAAATCTGTGTTATTCACTTCAGATTTATGTTTTTATTGAGAAATTTTAAAATCAGACAAAATTCTCTCTGACTTTTAATATTTTTGAGGAAAAATGTCAAAATCTCTGTTATTCACTTCAGATTTAATTTTTTTTATTGAGAAATTTTAAAATCAGAAAAATTTCTCTCTCACTTTTAATATCTTTGACGAAAAGTATTAAAATCTGTTTTATTCACTTCTGATTTATGTTTGTTATTGTGAAATTTTACAATCAGACAAATTTCTCTCTGACTTTTAATATTTTTGATGAAAAATGTTGAAATCTGTGTTATTCACTTGAGATTTATGTTTTTATTGATAAATTTTAAAATCAGACAAATTTCTCTCTGACTTTTAATATTTTTGATGAAAAATGTTAAAATCTGTGTTATTCACATCAGATTTATTTTTTTAATTGAGAAATTTGAAAATCAGACAAATTACTCTCTGACTTTTAATAATTTTGAGGAAAAGTTTTAAAATCTGTGTTATTCAGTTCAGATTTATGTTTTTATTGACAAATTTGAAAATCAGACATTTTTCTCTCTTACTTTTAATATTTTTGATGAAAAATGTTGAAATCTGTGTTATTCACTTCAGATTTATGTTTTTTATTGAGATATTTTAAAATCAGACAAATTTCTCTCTCACTTTTAATATTTTTGATGAAAAATTTTTAAATCTGTGTTATTGACTTCAGATTTAAGTTTTTTATTGAGAAATTTTAAAATCAGAAAAATTTTTCTTTCACTTTTAATATTTTGTATGAAAAATGATAAAATCTGTGTTATTCTCTTCAGATTTATTTTTCTTATTGATAAATTTTAAAATCAGACCATTTTCTCTCTGACTTTTAATATTTTTGATGAAAAATGTTAAAATCTGTGTTATTCACTTCAGATTTATGTTTTTTATTGAGTAATTTTAAAATCAGACAAATTTCTCTCTGACTTTCAATATTTTTTATGAAAAGAGTTAAAATCTGTGTTATTCAATTCAGATTTATGTTTTTTTACTGAGAAATTTTAAAATCAGAGAAATTTCTCTCTCACTTTTAATATTTTTGATGAAAAATTTTTAAATCTGTGTTATTGACTTCAGATTTAAGTTTTTTATTGAGAAATTTTCAAATCAGAAAAATCTTTCTTTCATTTTTAATATTTTGTATGAAATATGATAAAATCTGTGTTATTCACTTCGGATTTATGTTTTTTATTGATAAATTTTAAAATCAGACAAATTTATCTCTGACTTTTAATATTTGTGATGAAAAATGTTAAAATCTGTGTTATTCACTTCAGATTTATGTTTTTTATTGAGTAATTTTAAAATCAGACAAATTTCTCTCTGACTTTCAATATTTTTTATGAAAAGAGTTAAAATCTGTGTTATTCACTTCAGATTTATGTTTTTTTACTGAGAAATTTTAAAATCAGAGAAATTTCTCTCTCACTTTTAATATTTTTGATGAAAAATTTTTAAATCTGTGTTATTGACTTCAGATTTAAGTTTTTTATTGAGAAATTTTCAAATCAGAAAAATCTTTCTTTCATTTTTAATATTTTGTATGAAATATGATAAAATCTGTGTTATTCACTTCGGATTTATGTTTTTTATTGATAAATTTTAAAAGCAGACAAATTTATCTCTGACTTTTAATATTTTTGATGAAAAATGTTAAAATCTGTGTTATTCACTTCAGATTTATGTTTTTTATTGAGAAATTTTAAAATCAGTCAAATTTCTCTCTGACTTTTAATATTTGTGATGAAAAATGTTAAAATCTGTGTTATTCATTTCAGATTTATATTTTTTGTTGAGAAATTTGAAAATCAGACAAATTTCTCTCTGACTTTCAACATTTTTGATGAAAAGAGTTAAAATCTTTGTTATTCACTTCAGATTTATGTTTTTTATTGTTAAATTTTAAAATCAGACACATTTCTCTCTGACTTTTAATATTTTTGATGAAAAATGTTAAAATCTGTGTTATTCACTTCAGATTTATGTTTTTTATTGAGAAATTTTAAAATCAGACAAATTTCTCTCTGACTTTTAATATTTTTGATAAAAAATGTTAAAATCTGTGTTATTCTCTTCAGATTTATTTTTCTTATTGACAAATTTTAAAATCAGACCATTTTCTCTCTGACTTTTAATATTTTTGATGAAAAATGTTAAAATCTGTGTTATTCACTTCAGATTTATGTTTTTTATTGAGTAATTTTAAAATCAGACAAATTTCTCTCTGACTTTCAATATTTTTTATGAAAAGAGTTAAAATCTGTGTTATTCACTTCAGATTTATGTTTTTTTACTGAGAAATTTTAAAATCAGAGAAATTTCTCTCTCACTTTTAATATTTTTGATGAAAAATTTTTAAATCTGTGTTATTGACTTCAGATTTAAGTTTTTTATTGAGAAATTTTCAAATCAGAAAAATTTTTCTTTCATTTTTAATATTTTGTATGAAATATGATAAAATCTGTGTTATTCACTTCGGATTTATGTTTTTTATTGATAAATTTTAAAATCAGACAAATTTATCTCTGACTTTTAATATTTGTGATGAAAAATGTTAAAATCTGTGTTATTCACTTCAGATTTATGTTTTTTATTGAGAAATTTTAAAATCAGACAAATTTCTCTCGGACTTTTAATATTTGTGATGAAAAATGTTAAAATCTGTGTTATTCATTTCAGATTTATATTTTTTATTGAGAAATGTTAAAATCAGATATAGTTTTCTCTGACTTTTAATATTTTTGATGAAAAATGTTAAAATCTGTGTTATTCACTTCAGATTTATGTTTTTTATTGAGAAATTTTAAAATCAGACAAATTTCTCTCTGACTTTTAATATTTTTGATGAAAAATGTTAAAATCTGTGTTATTCCCATCAGATTTATGTTTTTTATTGAGAAATTTTAAAATCAGACAAATTTCTCTCTGACTTTCAACATTTTTGATGAAAAGAGTTAAAATCTTTGTTATTCACTTCAGATTTATGTTTTTTATTGAGAAATTTTAAAATCAGACACATTTCTCTCTGACTTTTAATATTTTTGATAAAAAATGTTAAAATCTGTGTTATTCTCTTCAGATTTATGTTTTTTATTGAGAAATTCTTAAATCTGACAAATTTCTCTCTGACTTTTAATATTTTTGATGAAAAATGTTAAAATCTGTGTTATTCACTTTAGATTTATATTTTTTATTGAGAAATTTTAAAATCAGACAAATTTCTCTCTCACTTTTAATATTTTTGTGGAAAAATGTCAAAATCTGTGTTATTCACTTCAGATTTATGTTTTTTATTGAGAAATTTTAAAATTAGACAAATTTCTCTCTGACTTTTAATATTTTTGATGAAAAGTGTTAAAATCTGTGTTATTCACTTCAGATTTATGTTTTTTTTGTGAAATTTTAATATCAGACAAATTTCTCTCAGACTTTTAATATTTTTGATGAAAAATGTTAAAATCTGTGTTATTCACTTCAGATTTAAGTTTTTTATTGAGAAATTTTAAAATCAGACAAATTTCTCTCTGATTTTTAATATTTTTGATGAAAAATGTTAAAATCTGTGTTATTCACTTCAGATTTATATTTTTTAAGGGGAAATTGTAAAAACAGATGAATTTGTCTTTTATTTTTTTTGTTAAAAAATGTTTAAATTTGCATTTTTACGTATGGTTTTTATTGATATATTGTAAATTGAGTCAAATTTCTCCTTGTCTTTTAATGTTATTATAGAGGAATATTAAAATCTGTCATATTTACCTCAGATTCTTGTTTTTTATAGAGAAATTCTAAAGTTAGGCAAATTTCTCTTTGTTGTAATGTTTTTTATTGAGTAATGCTAAACTTCAGATTTATTTTTTATTGAGAAAGTGTCAAATAAGATAAATTTCTCTTTGTTGTAATGTTTTTTATTGAGTAATGCTAAACTTCAGATTTATTTTTTATTGAGAAAGTGTCAAATAAGATAAATTTCTCTGACTTTTAATGTTTTTTATTGAGAAATGTTAAAATTTGTCATAGTTGCATCATATTTATGTTTTTATATTGAGAAATTTTAGAATGAGACATATTTCTCTATGTCTTTTAATGTTTTTATTGAAATGTTACAATCTGTCATGTTCACAACATATTTGTTTTTTAAGAAATTTTAAAATCAGGCAAATTTTTAGTCTTTTAATGTTTTTATTGCAAAATATTAAAATCTGTCATATTTACATCAGATTTATGTTTTCCTTGAGTAATTTACAAATTGTTTGAATTTTGCAAATTTATTGCATCAAATTTAGAAATTGGATATACTTTATACTACAGAATTGTTAAATTGTTTCAATGAATGAAGAACTAGATATATAAAAAGCAACAAAATTGCTAATTTTTTTTCAGATCTGGGTTAAAAATGCAAAAAATTAGTCAATTTGTTAAACCTTGTGAAGAAAATGCAAAAAGTGATAACTTTTATTAGAAAAAGATTCACAAGGAATATAAATGATAAACTTTGTTAATAAAACACAAAAAGCAACATATCTTAATATAAAAAATACAAATTTAGTGAATTTTGTAAAATGGATGAAGAAAATGCAAAAGGTATATGTTTTATTACAAAAATATGCAAAATGGCTAAAATTGCTAAACTTATACATTTTTAATAAAATATGCAAAGCTTCTCAATTTGCTGAAATGAATGTAGAAATGTATTAAATGGCAAAAGGCTAAATATTTTTCAATTCTGTGTTAAAAAATGCAAAGAAGAATAAATTTTATTAAAGAATGATACAATATTGCTAAAATTAGTGAAGAAAAGGCAAAAAGGATGAATTTTATTACAAAAAGGCAATATTTCTACTTTAAATGTTTATATTATATTACAAAAAGAGAGACACTTGCTAAAAAAACTTTATGAAGAAAATGTAAATAGGTATATCTTTTATTACAAAAAGATTTCAGTTCTGTTTAGGGTTTGAGTTAGTGTTAGGGCTAGGATTAGTTTTATGTTTACTTTTAGTGTTTAAGGTTCTAACCTTAAGATTAGCTCTAATGTTAGTGTTAGGTTTGGGTTAGCTTTAGAGATGGGATTAGGTCTTTGTCATTGTTAGGGTCAGGTTTAGAATAATGGTTTATTGTTAGGTTTAAGTTTAGAGTTAACATTAGTGTTAGGGTTAAAGCTAGTTTAGTATTAAAGGTTATGGTTAGGCTTAGGGTAGGTTTAGGGTTACGTAGAATGTTATAGCAGTGTTAGGATTAGGGTTAGGTATAGTGTTAGAGTTAGTGTTAGGGTTATCTTTAGGCTTTGTGTTAACATTATGGCAAATTAAGGTTTAGGGTTAGGGATAGGATTAAGTTTTGGGGTGAGGGTTAGGGTTAGTGTTAGCTTTAGGTGTAGGGTTAAGTTGAGGCAGGGTTGGGTTTAAGTTTAGGGTTACTGTTAGAGTTAGTGTTAAAAAGATGTAAACTGGCTGAAATTTGTAATCTTTATGCAGAAAACTCATAAAGTAATATATTTTACTACAAAAAGATACCAAATTTCTAGATTTTTTTAAAATTAGTGAAGGAAATGGATTAAATGGATATATTTTGTTAAAAAAAGATAGAAAATTGGTAAATTAGCTAAAATTATAGAAGGAGATGCAAAAAGGTAAAAGATGCAAGGGTTGGGATGGTGTTCTTGGGGTCCAAGTCAGCTATTTTTTCCTCCAAACACGGTCAAGCAATGCTAAAAAGCTCAATTTTAGTCTTGTCTGACCACAGCACTTTCTCTCAACCCTCCTCTGAATCATCCAGATGCTCATTTGCAAATTTCTGATGGACCTGTACATGTGCCTTCTTGAGTAGGGAGAACTTGCAGGCACTATATTATTTCAGTCCACTATGATGTAGTGTGTTCGTAATGGTTATCTTGGTCCAATCTGACTTGAGATCATCAACAAGCTCTACCACCTAGTTTTGGGTTCTCACCTTTCTCATCATCAGGTTCACTCCACATTGGGAGATCTTGCATGGAGCTCCAGAACGAGCGAGATTGATAGTCAATTAGTGTTTCTTCCATTTTCTTATCATCACACCAACAGTTGACTCTTTCTCACCTAGCTGCTTGCCAATCATCTTGTAGCCCATTCCAGTCTTGTGCAGGTATACAATTTTTTCTCCGATATCCTTAGATAATTCTTTTGTCTTGTCCATTGTGGAGAGATTAGATTCTAATTCATTGAAAGAATCTGTGAACTAGTGCCATTTATACCGGTAATGAGTACTTGATTAGGAGTAATAATTGAGTAATAGGACTATATGCCTCCTGGTCATATAACTGGTCTGTGGGGCTTGAATCATTGCTGGTTGGTAGGGGGGGAAATATTTATCTTTTCAATAATAAATAAAATGTTCAAAAATTAATATAATGTGATTTTCATTTTTTCATCTCAACCAGATCAGCCTTTTGCCCCTCTCCTCATGGCTGTACTTATTTTATCCTTTCATCCCTCTCCCTTAGTGAGAGAGCCTTTAAAACACAGAATACAGTAGCCTCTCTTTGAGAGGTGGACCAGTCCAAATAACATCAGTTTTGTTTCTATTCTTTGTTTTGTATTTTTGTTTGTTTTTGGGGATCATCTCCCCCAATCATCATTTGTAAATTTTTGTGAAAAAAAAAATCATGGAATTTTCAAATTTTCATGTCATGGGGTGTGTTTTTGTAGGTCCCCTGAGTGTATTGATTGGTGGCAGACAAGTTCTTTTGGTGAATGTGTTAAATTGTAATGAGTGAATTGTTCATGAATTGGATTAGCTAGGTATAGGATAAGAGAGATGACCAGCCTCATTTCACTCCCCTACTTTTTGGCCTTTTGCCACAATTTTGTATTTTTACAGAATAAATCTTGTGAGACCAGAAGCTTCCAGCAGCATGACCAGAAATTTCCAACAGTGAGACTAAAAACTGTTCATGAGAATTTTAGCCAAAGACAGTGGAGCTGAATAGACCTTTCTTGAATACTGAATCAGAAAATTCAACATCCAGTACAAAAGAAGCTGCATCAACTATTGTGACAAGTAATGTAAAAAAAAAAACTTTTTTTCACACACTCACTCAAATTCAGCAAAATACTGACAGGATTCACAAAGAAAAATATATATCATTAAAAACAAATTTATAATATTACAAGTTTGTATCACTACCTCTTTCCTTTTCTTTAAACTTTGTCCACATGGTCTTCCTCATTAATAAAATTGCCGATGACTGACAACTCTAAATATTTCCGTCATCGTTTTAATATGTCTGTTAACAGAATCGCCTTCTTTCAATTAAAGCGAATATAATCGCCTCCTCAATATTCCAGACTGGAAGATAAACTCAAGAAGGATATAGACACATGTTGTACCGTGTTAACTCACTCATCTGATGTACCCACACCTGATTTTCTCTTAGAACAAGGGCTCTATTGAGATACACATAACCCTATAACAGCCATTGTCCTGAAGAAATCTGTGGAACTAGCTCCTGTCCTCTCCAAACTATACAACTACTGCCTCACAGACTCTTGCTTTCCAGCCTTTTGGAAGTCCTCGTCTGTTGTCCTTGTCTTTAAGAACTCTAGAAATCCTTCTGATGCATCTAACTACTGTCCTATCAGTTTCCTACCACTCTTCGATAAAGTTTTCGGGGCTTTAATCAATGCCGAAGTGGTTAGGCACCTTACATCCCATGATCTGCTTTCTGACAAGCAATATGGTTTCCGATTTGCCCGATCTACTGCTGATGTGCTCACGGCCATAACTGAATTTGTATACCAAGCTCTTCACAATAATGGAGAAGCTCGAGACGTGGATCTAGATATCTCTAAAGCACTTGATATGGTTTTGCATGCCAGCCTTCGTCATTAGATTTCAGGGATATGGCATTACAGTGCAATTATTTGACTTAATACAATCATTCTTGTTAAACCATGAAATGAAGGTATAGAATCGTCCATATTTTCTACTCACCCCTGTAAATAATACACACTTCCATTAAAATCAATTTTAATCAATTAACACCTCACATTGCAAATCTCGACTTTTTATTGGTAAAGACCATACCAAAAAGTGTATCAATTTTCAAAAATCTATTTTTTTCCCGACAAGCTCACTGGAGCCTACTTTGGTTTCCCGAAACAAATAAAAGAACAAATTTCAGTCCATTTCACCAGTCAGTAACTCAGCTTCAGAGAGATGTCACACGAATCCACGCGTGTCACTATTTTGACTTAAGAAACTTTTCGCTCGTCAACTGCTGACCCAACCACCAACATCATTCTCTCTCTAAGTCCATTACAACTTTTTAAAAAAATGTTCATTTACACTACTAAATAGAAATTGTAATTTCAACAAAAGACAGTCCAAGGTAAACAACTCTGGAAGAATTAGAAAATAAATCCTACTTTAATCTCACAAATTTACTACCTAAATTACCTTTTTGATAAATTTTCCTTTCTTATCCTATTTGAACATTTCTTCAACAATTGTACATTGCTGAACTGTAATCCATTAACATACTTAATTCACACTTTGTCAACTTTCATATAACCAAAACACAAGCCTTTTCCAATTGTATTAATTGTATATAAATGTTCGATGTTTTCTAATTGAATTCACGACTAACGTTGTTTCTTGTTCAATTTTGCCTTGAGATTTATTCAACTTGTATGTCTATGCTTTATATTCTTGTGATTAATATGAAGAACATGCTTTCAAACTCATCATCTTAAAACAAAAAACCTTCTGATTACACCCTCAATTCATAGCAATCCCAAAAAAGGTCGCCCTAAACAAGTTCTCCTCCACTTCATTTCACATGAACGCTGGTGTTCCCCAAGGCTCTATCCTGGGTCCTACATTCTTTCTGATCCTCATTAACGATCTTCCTGATGTCATAAGTTCCCAAGTAGGCATATACGCAGACGACACTACTATTTACTCCTGCCTCAATAATAAATCTGGTATTGCTGGCAAAACTAACCTGGACGTTGGTCTTGAAAAGGGTCTTCAATCTGTGATTGACAGGGACATGAAATGGCTTGTAAACTTTAATGCCTCCAAAACAAAACTGCTCTTCTTTACTTACCACAGAGAATCCTCCCAGCCTCCCATCAGAGTGGCTGATGCCCATCTCCACGTGAAAGTCTTTCTTCGCCTGCTTGGTCTCACGCTGTCCGCTGACCTAACGTGCAACAAATACTACCGCAAGGAAAATTGGTTCTTCATTGGTCGCGCCAGAAAGTTTTTCTCGCGTGAGTCCATCCTTCAAATCTATAAATCAACCATCCGTATTTGAATGGAATTCTGTTGCCATATATGGCCTGGTGCCCCAGTTGTACGTCTCGAGGTCTTCGACAAAATCCAAAGATGGATATGCAATGTGATGGGTCCCTATCTGGCATCTTGTCTGCAGTCACTTTTTCACAGACGTGCCGTGGCTTCCCTTTGTCTCTTCTATACATATTTTCACGGTAACTGCTCCGACGATCTACTTTTGCTGGTTCCCAGACTGCAGGAATTTAAGCGTACTACTAGGTTAGCATATAGAAACGGTTTAATGTAGTCGTCTCTTCTACTCCAACAGCTTCTTCTCTCGCACTTCCCGTGTGTGGAACTCCCTTCCTCTTACTTGCTTCCCTGATAGCTACAATCTTCAAATATTCAAGTATGATGGTAACCGTCATCTTCTGATGCCTTGATCTTGTTCCCCGTCCTTCTCTTTATCCTTTCTTCAAACACGCCTCTTTACTCTTTACTCTTTAACCTGTAACCCCTTGCATGCTAGTGGAACTCCCGCCTTGCTTGGGGTGTAATGCTTAAAAAAAAAACCCCCAAAACTCCGGACCCTTTATCTGTAAGTATTCAACTTACTCAAGTGAAATTTTCAGCATTATGTTCTTTAAAAAAATAAATATTTATTTTGATTTTAAATTTATTTTGTTTTCCATATTTTTGTAATGGCGTCAGGCACTTCAAAAACACCAAGGATCTGTGCAGTTGTTGTGGGGTTGATGTATGTGGTGTAGAGATGTTTATTGTATTTAAGGTGGCTTTTGGTGTTTTGTAGGTTCACAGGTGGTTATCTTCGGTCCTTTAGCATATGTATAAGAGAGAGAGAGAGAGAGAGAGAGAGAGAGAGAGAGAGAGAGAGAGAGAGAGAGACAGACAGACAGACAGACAGACAGACAGACAGACAGACAGACAGAGAGACAGAGACAGACAGAGAGAGAGTCCTTGTAGCCATAATGTCTATGTATGTGTAATGAGTACGAAATAATAATAACTCCCTTTATCCACCACCTTCAAATTTGGGTGAGCTGAGGAAAAAGATGGAAAGAAATTCGCGAGCCTATCCCTTATTTTGTTTTGTTAAAATTACTCGTGTGTTTCCTCATTATTATCAGCCTCACTTAATCTTCTTAGTGTGTATTCATTTTAACCCAAAGTCTCACACCACTATATGTATGTATTTTATTGGTCACATTAATCTTTGCGGCTCTCTAAGGGCTTAAACTTCCTAATAACACAGAGCATAGGAGAACGCAAGCGAAGCAATAAAGCTCTTTGTTCAAGTTTGTCTTAAGCTAATGTAAAAAAATATATATTTACATCGAACTTAGATAATCAAAATTCATAGTGCAAGGGAAATAACTCAATCTACAGAACGAAGAGCTTTTCTCCCTTGGAAATGTATCATTTGACAATGATTTTTCTGGTTTCAATTGTATTTATTGTGCTGTTACACTTTCTAGACAAAAGTACACATTAAAATTTATCACAAAAAGTGATAGCAGAAATATATGTATTAACAGCATTTAAAAAAATAAATTCTATAAATAAATGAATAAATTTAATAAAAATACATGTTTTGAACATTTTTTTGATAAATACCAGATTTTATTCAACTTCATTTTTGATAATGTCTCATTGTATTAAAGAAAACGTTTCAAATCATTGTGATAATAAATAGTAATTTAATAAAGCATAAAATATAAAAATATAAAAGGGGAAAAGTGCACTAGCAAAACCTATTTTAATGAATGAATAATGCAAATTTGATTCTACAATCATTAATCAGGTTTCATAATCTGTTTCTTCCAACCAACGAAGTAATGTAAGTCAAACAATTCAACATCACATGTCTCCTGTTCACCTCCACAGTTGCACACTTTCTCTGTCGCTTCCTGAAGCACTTTTTATAGATTGAGAGACAATTTAAATTTGCACAAGTTAAAAGATTCTTGTGAAAGTATCCAACTTAGAGATCAATCTTTTTTAAATATACAACTCAAAAAGCTGCCATTTTCTTTTTGCGAATATTGTGTACACAAGACACGTCCAAATTCATTTTTGTGCAAGAGAGAAGCCATTTTCTCTAGTGTCATGGTACACTCCTCACTCATCTCCTGATCACATACGTGGTAGGAGGATGGAGATCGCCTACCACATCTCCGCATGCACAGCCCATGTTACTGCAGACACAAAGTGAACAAATGACAAGCCATCCTAAACACTAAAGTCCTTGACAAAATTTAAGGACTTTATTTTATGTAAATAAATTAAAAAATGAAAATAAACAATTAAAATAATATATTTTTTATTATTATCTCCAAAGAGAGGGAACATGGACACTTTTATTTTGAAACACAGTAATTTGCAAACAGTAATTTTTTCATTTGCTAAGAGGGATGTATAAGAGCCATTGAAAGTTAGAGAGTTGTGTCCCTTTAATTGTTTTATCAGTATAAGGCAAAATGGAAGAATAAACAAGTTGTACTAGCACATATGTCTGAGTTAAGTTAATAAACCCAAATATGAAATCTAACAATAACTACACTCGCCATCAATCTAATTATATGCTCCCTATTGATTTTTTTGTGGTAGTGACCATTCACCTATTTTCCAAAATGGCAACTACCTATTTTCCAAAATGGCAACTACACAAAGCTAATTGGCTAAAATTCAATGAACTCTGCTCATCCCAAATCAGCATGGAAATTCTCAATGAACCAGAACCAATAGTCTCCTTTACAAACATACTGACACAAATAGCAAGACAAACAATACACAAATCTTCCGTTAAACCACATACCAAATCAAATCAGAATGCAGAGAAGCAGTTAAAACCAGGAAAATTCTTACACAACCCAACCACAATCAATGTACAAAAATACAAGTAAGCTCAAGCAAAAGCACACTATTATAATTTAAAAAATTCAAAAGAGAAACTTGGAAAAACTACATCTCCAAATTAAACAACAAAACCCCCAATAAATAAAACCTGGTAAATAATAAGGAAAATTATAGGAAAAACATCACAAACTGCAACACACCACTTAACCAAAGCAAATGGAGTTAAAAACAAAATAGCTAACCTAATAGCAATAGAATTTCAATGAAACTCCTCAAGAAATCACTACACATCAAAATTTAAATTCTTTAAAACTTGTATTCCCTTCAAACAATAAAGAATACAATATTCTCCTATGACAGAACTAAAAGACTCCATGAACTAAAGTAACTTCAAAGTGCACATTGATTACCTTAAGCAAAAATTCCAAAAAGGCATAATAATATCAAAACTGAACCAACCAAAAAGTAATTCTCAGAATACATAGGCTATACATCAGATCAAAACTAGACTATGGATAAATTATTTACAGTGCCACATGTAAATCCTATCTTAAAGAACTACAAACCATACAAAATCAAGGGCTGAGGTTTAAGTCTTGGAGCCTTCCAATCTTCACCCATGCAATCCACCTATATCTCTAAGATGTGAAAATCCATCCCTCGACTATGTACTAAAACGACAATCCAACCCAAATAAACCAGTATGCTGAAAATCATGAACCTCAATATTTCTAGTTTTATAGAAATAATGGATGAAGTAATCACCAAAGTGCACAAAGATAATCCCACTTGAGGAGACTGGAGAAGTTAATGCATGGGTTGACATGAATTCCCCAGTGACAGGCATGGTGTTGGAAAGACATTCTGGAGGACACATGCTGGCTTTGTCCAACAAACTCTGGTGGAACTCAATGACACACTAAAGGGTCTTAACCTCACACTACAGTGGCAATATAAGGTGGTGCACATATTTTCAGACTTGGTATTTGTTTACCAATGGTTGATCCACACCCTGACTGGCAAAACTTGAGTAAGAACCAAAGCCTCGGCAAGATGTTAATATGATGAAGGTTGATTGACGAGTACAGTTTGGTTGTTGACATCACCTTGATTGCATCAGAGCAGAATCTAGCAGATGGTCTAACTTGGGTACCAAAAAAGTGGCTTGGCATGATCAAATGAGAGACCAGCCCATTGTCGCTCATGTGTGTTATTTTAATGGGCCAACTAACACCTGAGCAGATCAGGGCCATACACGAAAATGGACATGCTGGCATTTGGCATATGCAGTCTAATTTGTCTGAGGAGTGTGCCTCTTGACTATGAAGGCAGTTGTCAAGTCGGCAATACAAGATTGCAAATAGTGTCGGACAGTAGACTCAGCCCCAGTTCAATGGCAAAGGGGGGGACTTGAAGTGGATAGCAAATGATAGCAATTAGTCATGGACATCACTCACTATAATGCCAATGCATTTTTTAACACTCACAGATTGTGGTCTGATGTGTTTCACTGTTTGGCATCCACTGGCACTCCAGGATGCATCAACTGTCAAGCAACAGCTACATGCAGCATTCTGTGAACATAGTCCACCAGTCAACATATCATCAATATGTTGATTGGTGGACCAATGCCCCAACCTTTTATGTTTGAGACTTTCCGGCATTTGTATATGAATTGGAAGTGTGGGTGTGATGCTGATGTTCCAGATGGTAATCCTATAGCAGAGCAACATTTAAAAAATTGCAGCCAGGAATTGCTCCATTCAGGAAGATGTGTATTTGGTACAATGTGACCCTGAAAGTCTGAAAGACTCCACACCAACAATTGCACCAGTCAATGTGAAACAGATAGATGTGTCACTATCACCTCCTAACAATATCATGTGGGTGACTGTCTGGATCAAGGCCCCACACAGCAGATGTACCAGCAAAATTGGTAAAGGACAAGTTGATGGGATAGTTAACAGGTCTTGGTTAACAGAACACTGTGCCATGAGAAAGACCTGTGGCCATGGTATGAATCTTCTGCTTCAGAAGATGGCAGAAATAGCAAATCTGAGAGTGACTTTGTTGTTCTTAAGAACAGGGTTGGAAAGCCTGCCTGCTGACCCAGAGGATGAGGACAATATCACAAATGTGTGGGACTGTGAGAACATAGGCTAGGGCTCCTTTTCTAGGAAGAAGTACTCGCTAAAGGCGACCTCCATGTGATAGGAATCACATATGTGATCAGGAGATGAATGAGGAGTGTACCATGAAACCAGAGAAAATGGCTTCCCTCTTGCACAAAAAGGAATTTGGACGTGTCTTGTGTACAAAATATTCGCAAAAAGAAAATGGCAGCTTTATGAGTTGTATATTTAAAAAAGATTTCACAAGAATCTTTTAACTTGTGCAAATTTAAATTGTCTCTCAATCTATAAAAAGTGCTTCAGGAAGCGACAGAGAAAGTGTGCAACTGTGGAGGTGAACAGGAGACATGTGATGTTGAATTGTTTGACTTACATTACTTCGTTGGTTGGAAGAAACAGATTATGAAACCTGATTAATGATTGTAGAATCAAATTTGCATTATTCATTCATTAAAATAGGTTTTGCTAGTGCACTTTTCCCCTTTTATATTTTTATATTTTATGCTTTATTAAATTACTATTTATTATCACAATGATTTGAAACGTTTTCTTTAATACAATGAGACATTATCAAAAATGAAGTTGAATAAAATCTGGTATTTATCAAAAAAATGTTCAAAACATGTATTTTTATTAAATTTATTCATTTATTTATAGAATTTATTTTTTTAAATGCTGTTAATACATATATTTCTGCTATCACTTTTTGTGATAAATTTTAATGTGTACTTTTGTCTAGAAAGTGTACATTGATAACAGCACAATAAATACAATTGAAACCAGAAAAATCATTGTCAAATGATACATTTCCAAGGGAGAAAAGCTCTTCGTTCTGTAGATTGAGTTATTTCCCTTGCACTATGAATTTTGATTATCTAAGTTTGATGTAAATATATATTTTTTTACATTAGCTTCAGACAAACTTGAACAAAGAGCTTTATCGCTTCACCTCATATTTATATATTAAAAAAAAAATAGAAAAAAAAAATGTTGAAAAATGTTTTAGATATTTTGGAATAAAATTTTAAAAAAAAACTTTTTTTCAAATGTTTTACTCTTTCTATGTTTAAATGAAAATGGCTAAATATGTTCTTAATTTTTACATATTTAAATAAAAATATGTTGAAAATGTGGCTTGTTAATTTTTGAAAGAAAAACAATTTCAAAAATGTAAAAACTTTAGTAAATTTTATATTTTCAAATGAAATGAACAAATATGTTGAAAATATTGCTGAGTTTTCTAAATTCTAAAAAAAAACTTTTGCTCATTTTTATTTTTTAAAATGAAAATGGCCAAACATGTTGAAAATCCAAAAATGAAAAAAGTTTGCTCATTTTTATATTTTAAAGGAAAAATGACCAATCATGTTGAATATTTGTATCTGTTGATATCTATATATTTTTAAATGTAAAAATAAAAATGTGAAAAATTTTTTATTTTTGAGATAAAAATTTTAAAAAAGTGAAAATTTTGCCAATTTGATAATTTAAATACAAACTTTAAAGTTTGTATTTAAATTATCAAATATGTTGAAATTGTCTATATTTGTAAATGTAAAAATAAAAATATGCTGAAAATCTTGATTTTTTGTTTTTTGAAAATTGTTACATTTAAATGGAAATAGTCAAATATGAAATAGGATACTTGTTGAATTGAAATATGTTACTAATTTTTAATTTTGAAATGTAAATGGTGAAAATTGTTAAAATGTTGCTGATCTTTACATTTTTAAATACAAAAATCAAAATATAGTGAAGATTTTGCTTTTTAAAAAATGTCAAGAAATACAAAAGTTTTTGCTCATTTTTAAAGTTGAATTGAAAATTGCCAAATATGTTGAAAATGTTGCTGATTTTTTAATTTTGAAAATTTTAAAATTTGCTAAAGAGGACAAATATATTGAAAATGTTGCTAGTTGTTACATAAGTGAGCAAATATACTGGAAAGTGTTTGCTTTTCATACTTTTGTCTGAAAAAATGTGACTGAAAATGTTGAATATATATCTGATGATTCAACTTTTTGAAATAAAAATAGTCAAAACTCATATTTTTGAATGGAAAGAAATTATTCAGAAAATGTTAATGATTTTTACTTTTGAAAAGGCAAAAAGTTTGGAGCTTATCCTACACTTCTTTAAACAAATTTTCTTAAAATTTCAGTAGTTAAAGTCTATTTGCTTTTATTTTGATAAAAAATAACCACAACTATAAAAAAAAACAACTTATCATTAGCATTAACTCAGAAAACGAGCACTGTTGGTTTATTTGCAAATAATGCACTACTAACAAATATGGAAAAGGGGAATTGGGTTGTGGACTCTGGAGCAACGTGCCACATGTATCATGATGTTAAAAGGTTTTTAAACTTTAGACTGCTGGATGCAGTTGAGGAAATTGGTGAGGCTTATTCAGTCGAAACATTGGGAATGGGAACGATTGAACTGTGAAAGTTTCAGATAGAAAGCGACAAAATGCAGGTTGTATGAGATTTTATATGTTCCCAAACTATCATATTGAGTGTAGCTACAGTGTCTGGAAAGACATCTGTATTCACCGAAACAAATTGTCAGGTTCTGGATGAAAAACAAAAACCAATTGCTACAGCTACCAAAAATGGAAACTTGTACTATTTGAACTATGCTGAAAAACAAGACACAGGCCATGCAGCAACAAAATGTTCAAGTAATGATAGCAAAGAAAAAATTTCGCATCTGCGTTTTGGTCATTTTGGAGCAAAGAATTTGCAGAAACTAGCAAGAGATCAGCTAGTAACTGGCTTTGATTTCAATGTCACTAAGGATATGAGCTTTTTTGAACCATACATGGATGGAAAGCATCATCATTTTCCATTTCCAAAATCTGGTGCTAGCAGATTAGCCGAATTGCTTAGGCAAAATCGCTTGGTGGAGCAGAATACTTTGTCACACTTATTGATGTATGGGTGTACATGCTCAGACACAAGGGAGAAGTTTTTAAGAAGTTTGTGGAGTGGAAAACATGGTCGAAAGATCTAGTGAACAGAAAACGAAAACAATACACACTGACAATGGTGGAGAGAGAATATGAAAATACCTACAAAAGGTGGATATACACCATCAACACACTGTTCCTAAAGCACCAAAGCAAAATGGAATGGCTGAAAGGATGAATCGGACACTAATAGAAACTGTACGAGCAATGCTGTTTGATTCAAATTTTCCAAAGAAATTTCGAGCAGATTTATCGACAGCTACATCTATTCGAAACCAAAAGCTGCAGTACAAAAAATATGACACCATATGAATTATGGGCAGACTTCAATCCAAATGTGAAACATTTACGTATTTTTGGGTGTAGTGTTTATGCTCGCATATCAAAGGATGATAGAAACAAAATGGATCCTATAGCTAAGAAGAGCATTTTCCTCCGATAAGGTGTTGGCATTAAAAGGTATCGACTTTATGATACCGAAAGATTTTCGAAAATTCCATAGCAGAGATATAATCTTCAATGAAACAAAATCATCAGATGAACAAAAGAAAGAGGAAATCAAAAATGAACCCATGATATCTTCCGATTGTAAAGTTATGGTTATAACACACACGTATAACGTAATTCGTGTAAGTATTCTCTATACATAATGCTTAGGCTATTGTCGTAACGTTTGTATACAAGGCCGATTGTTATGTAAGCTTGACAAAAATTCCCGTCAGACCACCCAAGATCTGACTCTGCCCATCGGCATAGACTCGTCTTGGTTCGTCCTCGCACGAAGGCAACGAGTTCGACAAGTCTGTCACCAGGCTGGCAGTTAACTGCCTGACTGCGATTTGACTGGTATCTATCCAGTTCTCCTCACAAGACAGGATGTGGCACAAGGCCTGTTTTTACATGGGTCGATTCCGAGCACGTTGGCTCGGGAAAATATTCCACGTAGACTCCAAAACACGTGGTCGAGTTTGTCTACTTCCCCAGAGGAGACACATCGCACCGGTATAACCTTGTCCGAAGGCAGAGAGTTCGTCAAGTCTCTCGCGAGTCTAAGAGCGATTTGACTGGCATTTACACAATCTTCCCACAAGGAGGAACGTTGCAAAAGGCAGGTTTTATGTGTGGCGATTCCGAACCCGTAGGTTCTGGTAAAAATTCCCATTAGATCCCGCATACACAGGGTCGTGTTTGTCTACCTCCCCAGACGAGACTCTGCCCTTCGGCATAGCTTCGTCTGGGTTCGTCTCTAGACTGGTATTTACCAAACATCAACAAAAAGAGGGAAGCGGCACAGGACCAGTTTTTAGGTGGGGTGATTTCTAGCAAAAATTCCCCGGAGATCCTGCAAACTCGGAGTGAGGTTTATCTATCTTTTCAAACGAGACTCTTCCCTTTCGGCTTGAAGGCGAAGAGTTCAAAAAGCCTGTTGCGATGCTGACAGGTAACTGAGAGACTGCGATCTGACTGGTATTTTTACAATCCTCCCCACAAAGAGAGATGTGGGACAAGGCCTGTTTCTGTGTGCGGTGATTCCGAGCCCGTAGGCACGGGCAAAAATTAAACTTAGGTCCCGCATCCAATGTATCGGTCTGTTTGTCCACCTCCCCAGGCCAGATTATGTCCGTACTCATAGACTCGCCTGGGTTCCTTTCTGCTCGAAGGCAGAGAGTTCGATAAGTGTATCGCAAACCTGGCAGCAAAATGCCAGAAGTGGGTGCATTTTGGTATTTACTAAGTCCTCCCCAAAAGTAGGGATGTGACACAACATCGGTTTTTATGTGGGTCGATTCCGGAGCGTTGGTCGGGGGAAAATTTCCCCGGCGAACTGCCTGACGTAGGTGCGAATGGTATTCACCCAGTCCTTCCCACATGTAGGAATGGCGCACAGGCACGGTTTTTTAAGAGGGGGGGGATTCCAAGCCCGTAATCCCGGACAAAAATATTTCCCGTAGACCTCTTATAAATTGGGTCGGGTTTGTATACCTCTCCAGATGAGACTCTCTGCCCTTCAGCATAACATCTCAGCCTGAAATCAGAGAGTTCGACAAGTGTGTTTTGCACCTGGCAGCGAACTAACTGACGTGGGTGCAACTCGGTATTTACCTGAACTCCCTACAGAGCGGGATGTGACACAAGGCCGGTTTAACGTGGGTTTTTCCAGAGCCCGTAGGACCGAGCAAACATTCATCGTAGACCCTGCATATACGGTGTCGGGCTTATCAGACGAGACCATGCCCGTAGACATAGCGTCGGCTGGATTCCTCTCTGCCTTCGAGCAGAGAGTTCCACGGGT
The DNA here is from genome assembly GCA_964036315.1 of Acanthosepion esculentum. Classification (NCBI taxonomy): domain Eukaryota; kingdom Metazoa; phylum Mollusca; class Cephalopoda; order Sepiida; family Sepiidae; genus Acanthosepion; species Acanthosepion esculentum. The sequence continues at coordinate 43,826 of CAXIWW010000156.1, read as the reverse complement.
GGGTTGCGCGTCTGGCAGCAAACTGCCTGACGTGGGTGCAACTACTACTAACCTCATTCCATGGAATACTTTATAGTAATGGATGGATTCATAGAGTCACCGGGTATGTAGACTTTACTCCACAACGCGTCCTATTTTAGAAATTCAATGTCAGAGTATCAGCGAGTATGATGACTGTAATAATGAAAACATCTCACAGGAATCTACAGGACTAAGGAAATCAAAAAGAACTATGAAAGCTCCAGATTGCTATGGCGAGTGGGTAAAAATTGCACACAAATTGAATCATCGATTAACTGTGAAAGAAGCACTTTCCAGTCCCGAGAAAAATGAATGGAAGGGAGCAATGGAAAGGGAAATGAATTCACTTCAAACAAATTAAGTATAGGACCTGGTTGAAGTACCCAGTGGATGGGAATCTATTGGTAGTAAATGGATGTACATATGAAAATATGATGCTGATGGAGACATGGAACAACACAAACCTCGACTGGTAACTCAAGGCTTTAATCAAAGTTATGGAGCTAACTATGACGAAACCAGGAAAATATGGATCAGACAACCAGCATACATCACAGAAGTTCCGGAGAAGTTCCAAATAGAAAACACAAAGTATGTGGCAACTCCAGTTGATGCTAGTACAAAGTTGGCAAAAGCCGAAAAGGCAGTGAACTGTTCAGTCAGTCAGTATTTCAGTCAGTGTTTGGATGCTTGCTTTATTTGCCAACAAGGACTCGACTCAATATTACAATATCAATAAGTAGGGTAGCCGCCAGTTGAAGGAGTAAAAAGCAAACCTATGTTGCATTATCATCAGCTGAAGCGGAATATATAACTTTGACAAGTGCAGCACAGCAGGCAATATGGATGCAGCGTCTTCAATACTATTTTAATGAAGCTCATGTTGACCCACAATCATCTATGAGGACGAGCAATTTACGATCTGTATAGCGAAAAATCTATAGTATCTTGGACGAGGCAAAGTTATTGACATTAAGTTTCATTATATCTGAGAGTAAATTGCAATGAAAACTATTGAATTACAATACTGTCAAAGTAAGGACATGATTGCAGACGTGCTGACAAAATGACTGAGTAGCACACAATTTTTGAAACTCAGAGATCTGTTAAGAGTTAGGGAAATAATAGAATAGTCTGGTAACAATTTCGACGCTTACCATAGTTTCCTTTGCGTTTAGCACAGGTGGTACTGGAATCCAACGTAAGTATTTATGCCGCGGTTCTTGAACTCACACCAGTATATGGAAAGATGTTCGCGTATACTGGTAACACCAGAGTACAATCATGCACCTTTGATTTCGCCAATACCCCAAGGCGGAATGTAGATATTTAGGCTGGGGCCTTGGAATTTTAATTTTTACCAGCGACGGTGGGGTAGTTTGTCCTTTTTTGACCATGTCTTCGACTTAGCATATCCGCCCATACGTTCAATTCGCATTCGACGTATTCCAGGGAGAACTTATAGCAAGAGATTTCTTCCTGCCATCCTAGTATTTTAGCATTGTTAAATTCGATCTAGTCTAGTTGTTTCAATGACCAATGGTCAGAGAAAAAGGCCAAGCGGTGGCCCCGAAGAAAGTAATCAAATTTGGTTATTGTCAATTTCATAGCGAATGCTTCACACTTGGTGGTAGACCAGTTCTGTTCTGATGGGCTGAATATATGTGAAGCGACTCCTATGATCCTTTTTGTTTAATTTCAATTTCTTGCATGATGATGCAGACGATGTCGCTGGCGTTTGTGGTGAGTCTGAAGAGGCCAGTAAAGTTGAGAAATGAGATGATTGGTGTTGAAAAGAGTCGCGTCTTGATTTTTTTCGAGGACTTTATTGAATCTTTCAGTCCAGACAAATGGTTTAAATACCCTATTGAGTTCGTGGCATCATGGAGGAGAACGTGTCTGATCGGATTCGTTCTTGTAGACAGGATCTTGAGAAATTGTCGGATCCAAACAAAGACGTCCGATGGAGCATTGCTGTTCTTTCTATTCGGAGTTAGCTTAGAATCACACGTTGTTTGCGATAAACTTGGCTTCATCAACGAGGAAGGTGCAATTTTCCGGTTTCAGTCTCAATCCAAATTTGCAGAGAGCGATGATGAGTTGTCCAAATGCGATCATATACTAAATGAAAGTCTTAACCTGGACAGGGTTACCAATGTAGGAGGATATGTTTTCACGACAGTGGCCAGAGCATAGGCTACGCATCGGGAAAAAGTTTATCTAGTGGATGTAAGACCAATGCTAGACGAGTAGCATCGACCCTTCTGCTAAAACCCATTGAAGAGATGAAAATTATTTGTTGCCTTCGTCAATTTTGTTGAATATAGAGTCAATTGTTGATATTGGGTATAGGTCGAGATCTACCAGCATCCCTTTAAGTTTAAGTTGGCGACAACACGGATGTTGTCGTTCTTGCGAACGACAAGGACCAGGCTTTTGAAGCCTTTGGGTCGTTACAAGGATCCCTTCCGTCGCCATACGTGTAATTTCAGCGTCGACAACTGCTTCTGGTTTGGGGGCAATTGGATATTGCTTTTGACTGCGATATTGGCCGTTGGTTAGTATGCGAACTCGTTTCTATTGAATTCGAGTGTTGTGTTTCGATTGTTTATTGAGTATTATGTTAGTGAATCGTGATTGAGAATATTCTGACCGATCAAGATCGGAGTCGTTGAAGTTGTAACCAGTATCTACGTGTCTTTGAATATAGGTGATATTACATATTAACTCACGCTGCCTTCGATCTCACTAATGCGAATGTTTGAGTATCTCCTTGCTTCTTTGAATAGCCACAATGCAGGCGATGCATCCAGAGTCCAGTATGCCAGTACCAAAGAAGGCGAAATTGTCGATGGCAAAATTGACATTGATTAAGAGAGATAGTTGAAATAAATGATGGTAGTAGTAAAACTTGTGGACCGGGGGACGAGCTATCAAATCTCATTCGGTACCTACTAAAAGTCCGATTCGTTGAAGCGATTCGTGGGTTTTTCGTTTACTACTTCTGTTGTGGGGGTATTTGTGGTCGCGAAACGTGTTTCAATGCGGGGTGGTTTGAAGCATGCGTGGCCCTTTATGTGATTCCTGCAGATAGTGGTATGTCTGGTTCCGATACTGGTTGGGTGGCACTGGGCCATGCATGTTCGTATTGGGGAGTTGCCTGCTTATTCGATGTAGCTGTTGGCCTATGTCGGTGATCACTTGGTCAGGATCAATGGGGTATCCAGCCGCTGCGTTTTATGTGCGTACATTATGGCGAGATCGAACTAGTGTTATGTGTCACTATACGACGTGAGTGTAAATAAATGGTGAATGTCCAAGTTTTGATTTTTCGGTGATGAGCGTAGTTTTTATAAGAAAGATGACCATGTCGGTAGTTATTTCTGTATTCTTGTCGTTTGTTTTGAACTTCGCTTTGATATGGACGGCGTCTTCTCGAATTGTGATTTCGAGTCGGCTTTTTCTCACCGTCCCATCTTTCTGATATTTCGCATTGCATCCCATAGTGATTGCTTCCGCATTAGTAGGACGTAGTCTGTCGGTTTGTGGGCTGTGTCTGTGGGCGATCAACATTCCTTGTAGGTCTGTTTGAAATCCGCCGATGACTGCTTTTGTCCGATGTTCGTCGGTATGTCGTTTTTGAGCTTCAGGATTGTTTTCCGCTGTTGCTTCATGAAGTCGAGAATTTCTGTGTGGGTGGGGCCAGTGTAATCCATTTCGTTAGTTCTGCTGCATGCTGACACCAGTTGTTATAAACACGCGTATACGAGAGAACAAACTGAGCAACAAGTACCACCAGTGAGGCGAGAAGAAAGAAGACAAGAATTGTTAAAATAAAATTATGTCTATTGCCAATATAGAGTATCAAGGCAGTATGACATTTTGTGGGCAAGAGAAGCGACTTGGAGGCAGGGGAGAATTGGCAATTCATGCAGATGTCGGAAGTTGACCGAGATAACTGGTGGTGACATTGAAAGTTCGTCCGTTTGCCGAGACTGCCTACAGTATTATGGGCGTCGTTCTTAAAAGCAGATATCGTGGATCTTGACTCATCGTTTTTTTCTCATATTTTTGCTTTAGTGGCCATGTTTGTGATTGTATTGTATTTTATATTTTATTTTTTCAGGGATTTTGTTTTGTGAGCCGGATGTGATGCTCAGTGGGCAATTTTTTAATTTTTGGTTTTACTTTCTTAGCGTTCAGTTCCAGCCAACAAGTTTTGATGTAGAAAGAGGTGTAGCTTGAAGCAGCGTAATAGTTTGGACACCAGTTAGGAGAGGTCGGCTTTTACTAAAATATCCCTGTATTATTCATCAAGAGTCATTTTGGGAAAACTTTAAATTTGAAACTCGTTATGAAAGAATAGAAAGAGGATTAGATAGATTCAGAGAATATTATGAAATACATGATCAGATTTGAAATAATGTCACTATATTATTGTGTTAGTTTACTTGGGACAAGTCTGAGCAGATTTCTGAAATGTACTACTTTCTGTAATAACAATTAGCAATGTAATTTAATATTTTCAATTTAAAATTACCAGTCAATGATATTATAATATTATTATTAGTAGTAGAATGATTTTATGCGTCAATCGTTATTTACCGGCAATCCGGTGCTAGGGAAGTTATTTAATCATTTCTCACTCACCAGACACTAATATTAGCATTAGTGTATCTATTGATACACTAACACTGAATAAACGGAAATGAAAGACGAGAAAACACCCGTACACAATTAAAACATTTAATAAATATGTATTATATTATACAAAAATGTTACAACGATCCTCACGGTTCCCAAACCAGAAGAATGTACGCACTGCTCCAAGAATAAGCATGTCTCAGCTGAGGTACAAAAACAGATAAACACAAATTTATCACTGTCATTAATAGTAATTACTGATAGTGACAAATTGAAAGAATAAGAAGAATCAAAATGAAAATGAGTCTGTTCATTTCTCGGTAAGAAAATGAGGATTTCAATCAGTATTCGTACATAAAAGAGTAACTATGTTGACGTTAACTGCATTTTTATATATTTAAAAACCATTTAAAGTCATTTATAAAGTTTTGCTTCAGAAATAAGCTGCATACTTATGTGGCAAGTGTGTTCACATCAGAAGGCCACCAGTGTGGATATTGTGTAGTAGGTAAAATTGTCTTCAATGGAAACTTTGAAATAAAACGAACTGACTCAAAAGTTTAAAATAAATAGTATATTTTTATTTTCCTTAGAGTGATGAGTGTGTTATTTGGTATTCGCTGTAGCAACAAGTTTTTTAATAATAGTTTCCGGTAATAATAGACCTGTGAACATTTCCAGAAATTTTCTCAGAATTATATCTGCTCTTTTGAGAACAATTTGCAAAGACGAAAAGGACGAAACGCGTCACGAATTTTTTTTTTTTACTTTGTCAGTTATCGAAATTCGTGCACATATCGATCAAGTCAAATACAACCACCAACACAAGTAATCTCAAAATAAGATTCAAAATACTCGATGCAATTATATACGAATTCTTTAAATAAAGATATTTTTTTTACACAGAACGACACATTTTAAAGTGTATATAAAATATTAACATACAATACGTGTATATCTCATACATTATTTTCCGGTGCAGTCGGAAAACAGTTTTATGACATCACTTACACGTATATCTTGAATTAATTTGAATTCTAGTGTCTGCCAACAAAAAACCTGTTTACATTCTTAGGAAAATTAATAACAAAGGGAAGAATTTATGTGTGATGCATCTCGTCCTTTAGGACTTCAGCGGACAAAATAATGTTTTTGTCGAAGTAATTATATATGTGTATGAAGGTGAGGGGATTATAAAACCGCAAATGTTGGTTATAAATGAAAATGTTGAATCTTTGAAATTTTAAAGTTTCAAATTTACTTATTTTTAGATGTGTCTGGGTATATAGTCTATCCAATTTAATTTAGTGGTTATACTTTTGTTTTGGTTTTATCACTTTTATTATTAAATATTCCACATTGTGATAAGAGTAAGGAAGGTGAAATGCTGTAAGAACCTGGATGCAAATTTACTGTGGAAGAGACGAGCGATTAAAGCACTTTCCTTTTTCGTCTTTCTAAATTGACTTCTCTTTGAATTAAACAAGCATATTTTAAATTGAAATTATATTCTGATTCATTACAGTGAGCAACTAATACACTGAGTATGTCGTTTTGCAAAAGTACTTTTTTGCTTCTGGCAATTATTACATGTGATAGAGTAAATTTCTACTTCAAGTTTATTAGTATTTTTGTATCAATTAACTCTTTTATTGTTTTATACTTATAGAGCAATTAACAAATTGTAAGAAATTTTACGTTAAGCTTAGATAAATTCTTTTCAATTGTAGTTGTGATAAAGTTGATGGGTAAAATAATATATTTTAATTCGCTGGGTTTGCCAGAATTATCCATATCTCTATTTTGAAATATTTTACAATCCTTCTGTTTTGCATTGAATATGAAATAATTAGGGTATTAAAAGTATTTTCAATGTAATTCATATCTTCATATAAGTATTGGGGGTTACAAATTCTGAGTGCTCTCAAACAGTACCCAATAGTTATTCTGGATTTTATATTTTGTTATATTGAGTACAAAAATTACGATATCTTTTTTATTAGTTAATTTTCGATGACACTTAGGTCATTATCACTACGGTGTAACAGAATATTTAGGGAAAGTAAAGTGTTATTCGTTTCCATTTCGTAAGAAAATTCTATCATATGTTCAACTTTGTTTAGTTTATCTACAGAGTTAGGTAATGTAGTTTGCGGGTATATAGTGACAGAGTGTAATCAATATATCAGAAATATGTTGCTTGTTTAGGTAAAAAATATGTAAAGGAGCAAATTCGAGGCACTCTATTATTGCACTGAGAATGGCCTAAAACTAAGTGTCCAAACGCAAGTCAACAAATCAACCTAAAGGACGATTCACGTCATACAAAAATATTTTCCACTTTGTCATTAATTTGACTAACATTTTTCTGTTATATAAAAATGTTTACATTATATATATATATATATATATATATATATATATATATATATATATATATATATATATAATATAAAAATGTTTACATTATATATATATATATATATATATATATATATATATATATATATATATATATATATATATATATATATATATATATACAGAGGCAGGGGGAGAAAAAGAGAGATATAGAGAGCATAAAATTATTTTTAATAAAATTGTATGAGAAAAATAATTCAGTTTAGGGATTGTGCAAAAATTAATATAGAATATATATATATTAAAAAAGTTAATATTAAAATTGTATAGAAAGCTAGGAGAATTCATAAAATTTAATATACCAATACTTTTAATAAAATAGATAATATTAAATTGTATGAAAAACTAATAAAGAAAATTATAATTATAATATAAATTATACAAGGTTTGTTTTAAAAAGAAACACTCAAAATGAATTCAGACAGTTTACACATATTTTTACATATTTTCACATAAATTTTCATTCATATTCTTTTACAAGCATGAATGAAAATTGATGTGTAAATATCAGAAAAATAAAATAGCCTCCAAATTGATTTTATAAAAAACCTCCAAAATGAAATCAGACAGTTTAAACATTCTGTGGCAAAATTTTACAGAAGATGGACACGACAAAAAAAAAAAAAAAAGGAAAAAAAGTCAAATTTAAATTGCAAACTGTTGCAGTTGGATAGTGATTCTCAAGTTTTTCCCAATGGAGATATAAGTATACACTCCTTAAGTCACCTGTTTGCTATGTAAGAGGGAAACTTATGACTGCAAAATCAGAGAGGATTAGATCACACCCGTGCGAGAAATTATATGGGTTGAAAGGATTGACGGTCACACTGATGTAAAGACATCTGTTGCGGAAGCAGAAAGAAAAGGATAATTTCGAGCGAGAAATCTGTGATCTGAAACCAATATGGATTTGACCAAAAGCTGTGATTTGGTATGATGAAAATTTGTTACTACAACTACTGTTGCAGAAGATGACAAACCCTTAAAAATTACGAGAATTTTCATTACTAAGAATGTCTTTTCTAACGCCTATTCCGAAATCCGGAATATAGTTGTCTAAAGGACGCAGAGAACCAGCGACACACATTTCTCATCTTCTTCGACTTTCGAATTTTGAAGCATCGGCTTTGTGAACTTTCTTTTGTGAAAAAATCGATTTACATGAACTATTGTTCTAAAAAGAAAGTAACTAAAATCCCTTTGTTCTAAACGAAAAAAAAACTACTGTTTTTTTAAGAGAAAACAGATTTGTATTTCAATGAACTGTGAATCTCCCTTGATAGTTTTCAGGCCCACAAGGGAAATTTTGTGCAAGGCCTAATATTGTGTTTTGTATAATTTGCATATTGTAAAAATAATTTGTCATTTTATTAAATATTTGTTTCTTTAAAAATTTAACTTGTAGTAAGAATTTTGTCTTTTTTGTTAGCGTCTCTAAAATACTTGTATAAGAGAAATGAAATTCTCCATTTAAATTCCACTCCCTCCTTCTCTTATTTCATTTCATTCTGAGTATAATTTATTCTGTACCGAGTGGTGGGGAACAAGACCAAATTATTTGTTGAGGAGGTTTGTACACGTGATGTACTCATAGAAATTAATTATTAGTATTGGGAGATTTTTCACGCGCGTATGTCTGTTAGCACACAAGCAATTTATTTATTAATGAGAAATTAATATTATCGCTCAGTATTTCCAGTTATGTCCCAGAACTGAAAAAAAGATTGCTTTATCTGACGCTGCCAGTTCCGATTTAACCTCTTCTCCTCCTGTTATTCTTCTTCCTCGATTTACATAAACTAATCTAACAAGTCCTTTTATTTTTAATTTTAATTGCACTAACTTTTTTTTAGCTAACTCTTGTTAACTGGAAAAAGAGGCCGAATAATTCAATTGAAAAAAACATAAAAGCAAAGCTTCTTTTTCGACAGTATTTCCAACAAAATTCAAAGGAAAATTTATTATATATTTTCTTAAATTTAATGGCAAGTTTCTAAGTGTTTTAGATTTCTATCTTGTTGGTATATGAAATTTACATTCAATAAATATCCGATTTTATGTTTAATTCTAATAAAAACAAAAATATAATCAAAATTTCAAACGATAAATAATTTTTATTAAAATGTATAAAATATAAAATTATTTTGCTCATAATTCTCAAAAGGTGTGCACAAGAAAAATTACCGCCACCTTTTTGTTTTAAAATGGATAACCAGATGAACGATAAGATTTTATCGATAAACGATAAGTTTTTTGGCTAAAATTTCTCTGACGTCGTTTCTCATTCATTTCTACTTGATGAACCGAAATTGATCTCAACACTGACCGAGTCGATTTATATTTCTTTTTGTCACACAATCACTTAAAAACCAGATAATTTCCCCAGAATATCATTTTGTGTATATATGTGTACATATAGAACAATTTTCAATACTCTTTTGTATATGAATTCAGCAACGAATTTCTGATTTTTTGTTTATTATTTTTTCAATATATCGTAACCTGTAGAGGCTTTCATCGATGATTATTACATGTGGCAAGGAATTTCATCTAACAGTTCAATCCGTGGTTTTGCTATTAAATCTAATGAAAATGTTTTTTAATGTATTTTATGGGGGTTAGGATTATGGTAAAGTTTGGGCTATGAGCGAGAGCACATGCACCCATCACCCTTTCCTTATCAAATAGTTTTTCTTTGTCTCTTAACATACATGAGCAAATATACACACGCATAGATATAAACTGGAGAGCCCCAACAGAGACATCAGCAGAAATCAACTAAGTTGGATGATGTATGTGCAGCGTAATAGGTACAGAGGTAGTGGAATTATTGTTGTCTAATAAGATTAGACTGCCTATCTCCGGGGTGTACAGTGTATACTGTATTCTGTGTGGTTTTGTAGTTATGTTGTCAGTAACAGTACAACAGTGTGCAATTATTGACACCATAGCATTGGTTACTGCATTTCAAATGGGACAGAAAACATCACTATTAAACTGGGGAAGACTGGAACCATATTGTTTGGTGAGACAATTCACATTTGCAGGTAAACGGTTGGATTCATGTACGGAAAAAATCAAATGATACTGTAGTGGACCGGCCGTGTGAGAATGGAAGAAGTAGAGAAGATGAATTATCTCTGGCCGGTCCAGCCACATTAAAAATGTTGGACTTTAATGGCGTCCAAAGGAACAAACAAGACAGATATATGTATGCGAACAAATATATATTATTAACAAACAGGTTAAAACAGATTGATACACGAATTTACAAATACAAATTTAAAACATGTATAAAACGTTTAGTGTCTGTGTGGAAAGTTATTGTGTGTGTGTTTGAGTCGAAATGTCCGTACGGTTTGGTGAATTTTGTTTTAGCGTATTCCCTGAACATGGGAAACGCTAGTTGTGTGTGAGAGTTCACATACTGGAAATACCTCGCACCACGTGCGACGGTTGCCGACCTCAAGCGAGGCCGGGTGAGCCGCCCGTGGGAGCAGCCGTGGAAAGAGCTGTGGAAAAAAGAGAGAGACAGAGGCGAAAGGTCAGCCCGTATTTATACTCCCGGGAGGGAGAGACCCCTGGTGAAGCGTTAAGAAAATGAAGGGGAGCTAACTGCGACAATAATACAATAGATGTAGCCTGTTTGCAGAGTGTTGCGAAAGCTAGTAGTGGTTTCGTCATATCGTCGGTATATTTTGTTGTATTTGTCAACGGGTGAAGCAAGTCATTGACAATCCATTTTCACCCCTTTAAGTCAAAGTTTGTTGGAGACCATTTGCAACCCGATATATCGCTTGATCTCCACTAACTTAAGACAGTACTGCAAGATTCTAAATATTTCAAATCACAAGTATAAAATCTAAAATCTGATATCTTCAACGTTGGGATTGTGACGTTAAATGTATTTAATAGTAGCCGGTGGAGTTTGGGTAAAAATAACTCTGAAGGGTAATTAAAAAATAATCCACTCCTAAAATGAAAATTTCGACATTATTCGTCCACCTTCTCAAAAAAAATATTTTGTTCTAACTCTGCATAGAGAGTGGATTTCCATGAATTTTATTAATTCCCACGTAATACTTCTTTGAAAACAGATATTAAACCTAGCTGAGCCCAGCACAAGGTCACGATACTGGACAATCGCTTAAGTCAAAATTGTTTGCATAAGTAGATAGTTAAGTTATCGATATATCCTATGTGAAATTAATAAAAAAGTTTTAATAAGAACATTTTTTAAAAATCACGAGAAAGAAACTTGAAATTAATGCAATGGCTATATTCTGTAAACTGTTGAATAAAAGCAGTCATTGTTCGGTGTTTCTAGTGTTTACTTCTTCGTCAAGTGTTTTCCCAGCCAATCCCAAATCAATTTTATTTTTATCCCCTTATTTTGTGAGTACTGGAAATTAAAGAAAATATATTTACTTAATATTCCGTGTCTAATAAGTTTTAGTGTGGTCTAATAACTAAAAGCTATTAGAAATTTATTGCAAATTCTTAGTTTATGTGGGATTAAAATAATTTGGTACTGCTAGCTCCTAAGTCGAGGTATGAAGCATTACGAATTAACGAGGAACTGAAGTAGGAAAATAGTATTGCGTCAATTTTCTTTCCTGTCTTAAGTATCATCCGATGTTATGACTGGCGCCTATGACTCCTAGTCATAAGAGGCCTATTTAAAGATATAAAGAATAAATTCCAAACGAGATTCGAGACCAGATCAGTTTTTTTGCCTCAGAAATCATGCTTGTGTTCGACAGTTGCTCTATATCATCCTTGCGGATCATCTCCTTGAGTACTCATTCTCTATTTTCCTTGATCGCTCTTTGCCATATTTATAATTGTTTTTACATACTATCGTAGTAATCATGATATTATCTTAGTGACAATGCTTAACCATTGTGTTCGCAATACGGTATCAAAAGGACGATTATTCCCTTGACATCGCTATTACTCTATAGACTTGTTACTCCCTCGGAAATGTTTATGGTTTTAAAAAGCAATGATTAGAATTTTAATAAAACCCAAACATATGAAAGTGGATTTATACATCTTCTGTATTCTTGAGAACTGACAGCAAAATATTAAACACTATTTATTAAATTGCTTATTTACAAGTATAATTTTATATTTACAAGATTATAAAAATGTGTAACCAACTAGAATGAAAAATTTGTTATTTGCTATTTTACAAAGAATTAAATATGAAAATAATTTTTATTTATAAATTTATAAAAATATCTGTGATCAAGAAAACGTAAATAAACACATAACGATAAGAAACTAATTATAAATTTAAAAAAGGGCATTTTCTGGTCATTTCTTTCATTTGCTCTCGCCACGTAAATTCACTAAAATTGGTTGAGAGCATCTTTTCCTCTGATACAAGCATTCTTTTAATTTTAGATTTTAGGTGAAACGATAAATACTCAATATTTTTAATGTGTATCTCCCTATTCATTGGACTGACAAAGTTTTCCGTTTTTATAATTACAGAATGTCTATAATTCTTACCGCAAATATTGCACTGTAGCTGGTTTACATTTTGTAATTTTTTATAATTTTTTAATAAAAAGATTTATTTCCAAATTTATTTCTTTATAAAAAGGTGAATAATAAATATGGCATTGTACTTAGTGCACATATTTTTTATAATCTCAAAAACATTGCCAAAGAAGTCAAAAGTATATACAGTAAAATCGTTTTTGCGGGAAAAAAGGTTAAACATTGTCATCATGGTTTTATTTTTATTGAATTAATCATTCTTACTTTTTGCTTGGTATATTTTTTTTATCTTAATTTCACTTGCTTTTTATGGGGGTGAATTAAGAAAAAGTCACTTGAAGAATTTTAATTTTTCTTTGGTTCACTAAATATCATTACAAATCTTGACATACGTCTTCCAATTCTTACTGTTTTTATTCTTCCAATTCTTACTGTTTTTATTCTTCCAATTCTTACTGTTTTTATTCTTCCAATTCTTACTGTTTTTATTCTTCCAAAAGAAACATCGTCAGTTGCTTGTGTCAGGAAGAAACCAAGAATGCGTCTGATGGCAAAATGATAGATCCTGAAGCACTTTGACATGGGATGGGAGTTAAATGACGACACCGACACACGCATTATTGGCAATCCCCGCGTCGAAATAATGAAAACATTGAGGAAAACAAGGAAAGGCAGACGGACATACCAAAAGTGGTGGTGCTTACGTCGTGTTCCGTATATATATATATATATATATATATATATATATATATATATATATATATATATATATATACATATATACACACTTAATGCAACCCATTTCAATATTTATTTTCAGGTTGGTTGAATATTAAACGGTGGATACAGAAAGTAAAGCAAAAGTAAAACTTTTTGGGAACATGCAATACATTTGTGAGTGAATTTATTTTTTGTTCATTTACATTTTACAAGTTTTGCAGTGACAGCGATTGTGTGTTATTAACCATTTCAGTATTTCTAGATTTCATTTTACATGAAAAATCTCAGTAGGTTTCTGGGGCATATTTGGGCTTGACGTGTTGCGAGGATTCATTTTGAAAGACTAAAAATTAATTGAATTCTTACAAACTTTGCCAGTTAGTTTTATGCTATAATGTTCAGCTAGTTTTCCTCTCAAATAATAGACTAAATTAATTTGAATAAAAAGTGTTTCAAAGGCAAACGATGAAATTGATTCGTAAAATACATTGTTGTATGTCAGGAATTGTTTTATAAAATTGCTAGACGAAAAAAGTATGCTTTATCAACAATACGCTTTCGATTATGCAAGTCAATCATTGAACAAATTCAGCAGTGACAGTTTTAATTTTTTATATAATTTATTTCATCTTAAATCAGAAAATCGATATTAAAGAAACACTTACATTTACTTTAAATAAATAATGATTTTACTTTTGACTTACAATCTCATAAAACAATGCATGACGTTCTTTTTCTTTCAGTCTCACTATTTTCTTTTCTAGTTGTCTTTCTCGCGCAGATCTAGCATTTTCTCAATGCGTGGTAGCTGATGCACATTTTTAAATATGAGATCTTAAATTTCTAGCATTGTATGAAGAAAGATCCTATTTTTAGCTGTAAACGTTCTTTTTTATGTGTGACCGTATGCATAGATCTAGGATTAATATATTTAATTATATTATCTTTTTCAAGTCCATGCAAATGATAACATAAGAATGTTTTATGAAATAACATCCAGGATATAAGATAAAACATAATGCTCACTCTAGTCAGAAGTCGAACTTGAAATTCTGTTTTAACTTGAATAATTCATACTGACAGTAAAGTCTGTTATTTAACGGATTTGACAGGCATTCGCTTTTAAGGAATATTCAATTTTATATATGTGTATTAGTCAAGATATTGTAGATTATCTTTTGATTTTTCTTTTATACTAAAGAATATTTTTATTATGTCAAAATTAAATCTTATTTATGAGAATTTGAGTCACCATGAAAGGTTTTCAAATAAGATTTTAAGCCACTGCTAAAAATAAGAACCACGAAACCCCAAAATGAAAAAGCGGATGAATATTACATATTCTTTATAAATTGATATTTTTATGCTAGGCAATACTGGATATTGTAATCAGGGACGGTGCACACTAACCACAAACCCTCAAACCAGGGTGGGGGTAAGCCTGATCGAGGCCCTTGGTAGTGCTTTGTGATCCTCGCTAACTTATCAACATTTGATTTTTTTTCTACTTACATTTATATACGTTACAAATTAAACTAAGCACAATTGACTATTAAAGGATCGAACTTTTCGCTAATTTTGAGATAATTCTGTGTTTTTTATCAAATCCATAAATTCATTTTTCTGGTGCTAAGTCTCGAAAAAACAAAAACACACACACACAATATAAAATTCACTATTTGTATCTATAATGTTGAATGTGTTTGATAAATTCAACTTTTTAACAAGAAAAATCTCAAGTTACTGAAAAAACTTGCTGCCAAACATTTTGATTTATTTAAAATTGAAACGTAAGTATATTAAAATAATTGTCGGATTTAGTCCATTTCATAATATATTATGTTATTTGTTTACATTAAGATACGCTTCGGGCAGATATGATCGTTCGAGAGAAATCATGTGAAATTTGTTGTTTAAAAACAGTAATTTGACCTTGCTAACCAGACGCTTCCTCTGTACCTAAATGGCACGTCAGGCTATATGATGATTCCGTCTAACATACAGGTTCGATTTCTGTCGGAGGACACATATTTTCTATGAAGTTTCCAGGACATTCAGGCTCGTAAATATTGTTAATGTTATTTATTATAAACAGAGCCTTTGCCAAAATATCTGTATCTATAAAAATAACGTATAAACAGAATATATATATATATATATATATATATATATATATATATATAAAATTTAAATTGCGTATATTTTGGCAGTATTAAGACATGTCTCACTGAATAATTTAGACAAGTTTTGTCTACTTATTTTCAATCGGCTCCTCTCATATTCCCGAACAAGCTTTGTAGTATCCTTATTAAATTAAGAGAGAAAATTTACCATGTTGATACATATTCATTTATTCTGAGTACTTTCGGCATTAACAGAATGTCATCATCTGGGTGTAGGTATTTTTTTTTATAAAACAAAATTGTTGTCTTCAAAGTGGAAGGTCTTCTTAAGCCCATTGTTTAAGTGTACCTGATGTCATTACTTTGAAATTATGTGCAGGGTGGGTCCGGTGTTGCTGCACTCCTCATTATATAAGACGTCGGCGGTATTGTCCTAGACAGACGAATTACATCTGATGTGGTCTAACCACTTTCGACCCAGCCCCTCCACCTCCTACGTCTTACTCTCTGGGTTGAGGTGTCTACTCGGTCTTAACCGAACTTAAGGTAGTGACCGTTGGTCTCCTGAGCATTCGTAGATCATTCGACCGGTCCACTGGTTTAATCCTGCTTCCTGCCCACATTGTGTTTGGTTTGATCCAGAAAGCAGAAGTGATGTTCATCCATTCACGGTCGACTGAAGATGTAGACACGGCTGGAGAGTCTCTGCTAAGAAATTTAGAATGTACCAAAAAAAAAAATATCTGCAGTAAGCTGAACAACAACTATTTAATGGTTGAATTGTTAATATCTTTTATATAGCAGAAAAGAATAGTATAGAAAAGAAACGGGTTACAGAAAAGAAAAGTAATTGACGTAAAAGCTCATACACTGGATTCTAGACAGAGAGAGAGAGAGAGTGGGTTGTGATTAACTTGTTGTGAAGTCGTCTCAGAACGATATACGACTCTTGAATATTGTAGCTTGTTCGGCGTTTCAGTTTCCAGTGGTAGTAATAATAGTAGCAGTAGTAGTCTTAGACGTTGGAGGAGTAATTCGCTTCTTCGTACGTATATCAACAAAATATGTAAGCGGGCCCCTGACTCCAACCACTAACGTCACTCCCAATCTCCGACCTTTCTCTCCAGCTCGACTGCACTTGATGACAGACCAGCGAACCACTCTGTCAACAGATTTCTGTGCGCGTTTATATAGATAAGCCTGGCTGATTACAAATCGACCCTTGGTCCGCACCCGGTTATCATGAGTGTCGCTGTGAACACAAAACCATGGGAATTTCAAAAGTCCTTTCTTGCTTACTCAGCCCTATTTATAATTTTAACCGACAAAAGTTATTTCGATCATTTTTATTGTATTTTCTAATGACCCAATTCCAAATGGGCGAGATCAGGTTTCCCTCAGTAAAAGATTGTTCTGATCTAATCAGTTCCATTTAGGATCTAATTAGGTTTTACAGACATCTTCCCAGGATGAACATCAGATCTGATAGAGTGTTTGATTTCAGCGAAAGGTGGGTAAAAGTGGCTAACTTGGTTCGTGTGAATCGTGTCCATTTTGATCTTCTTTTTTAGTCACCTATAGGCACAACGGGGCGGGTTCTTGACGGACCCCTTCCTTGGTTAAGATAAGTCTTGTTAATGTAATTGTTATTCCGGCATGTATTTTATTTCCGTTCTTGGGTTCATCCCCTCTCACTCATTTTATGAGATATATTTTTGTAGGAAATGAAAAATAAGGAAAAAAAGAAAAAGACAATACATTATCAATTTTTTATATCATGGGATTTTTGTGTAAGATCACTACGAATATGTGTTATTTTCGTAAATCATGAATTCGGTGTAGAAGGATGTGTTCTGGTGAATGAATCAGATTAGCTCGGTGTAGGATAGTCAGTTACGACCCCTACTTCCCCACTCCCCTTCCCAAACATGTATTTTAAAATACATTGCATAAACATTACCAGTAAGATTGGAAACAATATTATTTTTATCACTTGTATCTTTCAAAATGTATGTTATATTGGGGTTATCAGTTATAGATATGTTGTGGATCTTACACAACATCCGTTCCTACCATATATCGGTATAATTGATTTGGGTTTATATTAGCTTCGTGTAATGATTAAAAGAAAATTTACAGATTGTTGTGTAAAAGAGATAGATTAAGTGAAAGAATCCGGGAGGCAGTATATATATATATATATATATATATATATATATATATATATATATATATATATATTAATGAGGGTGGGGGTGGGGTAAATGTAGTAGCCGCCGCCTGACCACGTGGTGAAGGAAGTTATATTTGTTTTCAATGTAGTAAAGTACGGTTTAGCCGTACATGGTCGCCAGCTAGTCATGAAAATATCGTATTTCGTCTCTGGGTATGTTGCGATGACCACAACATCGGAGAATAGACAAAATTAATTTATCGACACTAATTTTGGTTGATATGTTTACATACACATCTATAATTCTCTTTTGAAAAGATCTGCTCGTTTTCCATTGACTCGCTGCCTTCAATGTTAGTTGTGAAAAGTTTCTGATTAGTTGATTGAACTATTCCTTTTTTTTTAAATGGTGACATTTTTACTCCATGTCATTATTTGTTTATTTCTTTTCTTAAATCTTGCTTGTGAAAGCTTTCTGATTGTTTGGTTGAATTATGACTTTGTTTGCCTTGCGATGTTTTATTATCCGTCTATTTTTAGAGATGGTGAAATGTTGGTTTTCTTGTTATTTATTTTTATTTGCTTCTCTGTCACCACAGTGTACTATGCCATGATGCTTTTCCACGTTTCACATTTTAAATTTTAAAAATTAATTTATCTGGCATGTTGCCAGTATCTGTGGTAATTTTATCTTTGAAATATATGGCTTATCCTTAACACCTTGTCCTCATCTTTGATGACTTTTCTATTGTTCTTTTCACTTTTCTAATAGATTTTTCTACTGTTTCTATGTTAATCGTCATTTTTTCTAACATCCTTTTATTTTTGAATTCAAACTTTTTATCTCTTTTAGTTTTTATGTCCATATTTCTCCTTTTTCATTTAATTTATAATATTTCTCTGTGTTATTGCTATTTTCCTTTAATCCTCGCCTATAATCTCAGCTATTTCCTTAATTATAGTAATAAAGTTGGTATTCCTATCATCTTTGTTATTTTCATTGTTCTACAAAGCCTGGAATCTGTTCTTGATTTCTCACTGAATTCCAGTAGCATTCTCTTAGATCAACAGTGAATTCAAAATTGGGCAATTAATTTTCCTTTAGAAAATAACCGTATTAATGTTGTTAACCTTTTAATTTTTTTAATTTTTAATTTTGAAGGTAGGTGGATGAACGTATATTAATTTTAGAGTATCTTTGGGACAATCTAATTACTATTCGAGCTGTAGTGAAAGCAACTATAGTTGTCTCCTCATAATCGAACATCACAAATGTTCATTAGTCAAGTTGCTTTGAATAAACCTTCATTATAAGCTTAAAGGGTTGTCTGCCTTCTATTATATTTGATATACTCTGTTGACTTAAATTAGAATAAACGTGTTATTCTCCATCCTCTTGTAAAATACAGGCTTACTTACGATCATCTGTAAGAGATTCTCTCCTTTTTCGTGGGTCTTGTCAATACATATCACATGCCAGGTCATGTTAATATATATCACATGCCAGGTCATGCATTATTAGCTGTTCATATCCATGGTTTTCACTTATGTTTTGTACAAAGTAGAATCAAAGTCAGATGTTTTATACAACTTAGAGAAATACGTTTAAACTCAGTTTTTCACAATTCTTTGTATTTACTTCAAGTAAAGTTTCCTTGTCTTAGGTTAGGATCACAACTTTATTTTAAGAATGTGAACCTTCATAATAACAGTAGAAGTAAAGAGTGTGAAGCTTTAATATATTGGTTTTGTGCTTAAGACATTTTCTCTCAACTTTATAAGTATGATTGCGTTTATTGTCTATTTTGAAAAAGTTTTTTTTAATCTTTTTGGTTCATGTCTTGAGTTGTTTCAATATATCCACATATTTTTTCTACGCGCAAGCCGCTAGTGGCCTGATGGCAACGCCAGTGGGCCTCTGGTGGCAGCCACAGGCGTGTCACCTCTAGGGGTCATCCAGTGGTAACATTGCCGAGACGAACACGCCGGCGGTCCGACAGTAGGCCACCAGTGATAAATGTTAGTGGTATGCTACCCAATGACAGATTGGTAGCTTGTGTGTAGGGACCATCTATTTTGTTAGGGGCACCAGTCCATCCTGCAGCAAATAAACAGAAATAAAATTAACTTTATGTTCAATTGTAATACTCCAAAAATAACATCCAAATCCAGGGACTTTTCACTCCTGTTAGAGGAACCTATTAAAATAGAACTTACAGTTATATCTAGTTATTTAAACAGTAAAACAGTGAATCCTAGTTGCATACGCTTAAATTCCTACTGGCAAAGTACGAAACAGGAAAGTTCATTAGAACAATTGTCAGGAAAATATTTATAGAAAAGGAGCTGGGAAACCATTTCATAGCTGTGGGAAAGTAACTGAAGTCTAAATGACCGGTCAGGAGAAATAATATTAGATAAACTTCTTTGGATTTTGAGATATATAGCAGCAAGTGTCAGACCAGATATGGCAGCAATATTCAATACATGGATGTGTAGAGGGGTGAATTGTGTGAAGAGCGAAGAAAAGAAATAATCATCCAACACTGCTCTACAAATACATTTTATTATCGTGTAACAATATTTAACATGGCGTACGGACGAAAAGGGTTAAACAAAACGATTTTAATTTTTTTGTCAGAAAGAGACTTATTTTCCCAGGATATGGGAACAGATGTATGAACTTTCTTGAAAAAGTTACACATGTGATTCAGCTAGACACAGCTGGCAGGTCGGGGGCCAGAGGTTAAGGTCGCCTGCTGAAAGGTGTCAATGGAAAAAACTCCGACGAATAACCTTGTGCCGTCTGTGAAAGTACGAATCACAGTACTTGAAGTTAAATCCAGTTGTCGTTGAAGAAAAACTCCGACGAATAACCTTGCGCCGTTCTAGAAAGTACAAATCACAGTACTTGAAGATAAAACCAGTTGTCAAGTCTGGCCACCCTTAAAGAAGTTACCCGTAATTTTCGTTCCGTCGCCATATATTAGAACGAGTTGGGAAAAGAAGAAAAAGAACAAAGAAAGAACTGTAAATATTTTGTTTTGTTATTTTGATATAAACATCATATCGAGACTTATTCGGGTATCGTCCATTTTATTTTTCAATTTTATGCGCGCGTGTTCAACTTCTTGGTTTAGCGTGGTTGAGATACGCCAGTGGAAATTCGGCCTCACTCTCAAGATCAAAATCACAACGTGGGAAAGAGGTTACAGTTGAAGAGGTCAACTTAGAGACCAGCTGTTGTGTCAAACGCCATCAACGACCGATGAGTGGGCTGACGGCTTGTTCTCTGATACCAGGATCGATCCTGGTCAAGCAAACAGACCAGCATTGACTCGAAACGCCGCCATAACTGGTGGCCGAAGCAGGCTGGAGCTCGGAACACCGTCATAATCGAGTGCAAAGATAATTTTAGTTTCTTTTAAGCTGAAATAAATAAGTTATAAAGTTCCTCGCAAACAAAATTCATACGAGAAATTCACACGAAAAATGTTTTTTTTACAATACAAAGGAAATGTATTATTTTAGTACAGAGTGTATGTATGAGATTGTCGCGGGAGAATGCAAAATTTACGTTATGTAATGTGCACATAGCGTAAATATAGTAGAAGGCAGTCAATTAATATCAGCGCAAATACAACCAAGGCCGAAATATGTTTTGATTTTTGTCTATTTGTCACTTGAGTATTTTTTAAATATAAACTGTGCAAACTAGTTTATGAAAATACTTTTAAAGCGAGAAACTATTTACAAAACAACTTTAGCATTCAGTAAGTATTTTTGAGGAGACGAAAATGTGATGGTCAATAAATGCCAATGTGGAAAATTGAATTTGACATTCGTGCGATTCTACTTTTGCACAGAATCGAGATCTGAATAATACTACTTAAATCTATTGATTTTTTTCTACAATTTTTAACTAGGTTCTACGACTTATAAATGTGCAAGATGGATTCTGGCAAGAAAAATTGTCTAGCATCATACAGTGAACCATCCTCCTAGCAGCACACCTAATAATTAATTCAGTATAACAATTTCATTTCATGTTAGTGGAAAATGTGAGAACAAAAAGACACAAGGACTTGATGTTCTGGAGATTAGTACTAGCCATGGTGAGGGAAAGCAAAAATATATTTCTATGGGGGCTTTTAGCCCTCATAGAAATATATTTTTGCTTTCCCTCATAGTAGTTATGATTTGGGGGCGTTAAAATTTACAAGTCATTTCTTGTCCCAGTTAGCAACCGACTGGAGGTCATTTTCGTGACCTGTCGGGAACTAATGACATCAGGAATGTCATTGATAAAGATAAGAAACAACATAAACTCAATGATAGAGCTCTGGAGGACTCCTGCGTTAATGTGAGAGGATGTAGAAGAATGATCGTTCAGCACAACTCTCATTACATGATTTGTTGAAAAATACTGTGTCGTCAAATATTCGACCAGAGACATCATGGCCATTTTAGCTTGTGTGGAAGGCTTTCGAGATTAAAGCCACAGTCCGAGCCTCGCAGTTATTACACATCGACGGTTGACCAAGAGAAGCGAAAGCCATATTGTTTTATCTGAAAGAAAGCTGTACAACGTGAGGTGCTTAGCTAATTCACAGTTAATTAGAGCTTCTTGTAATTTGCCACATGATGATAATTCGAGTGATCGAAAGGTTCACCAGAGTTCTTAAAGACATGAACTACAGAAGATTTCCCGCAAGCTGGAGAAAAAGAAGGAACAAGGCATTTTTGTAGAGTTTGAAGATAACAATATCCAGTTCAGTCATCGTAGAAAAATTTAGGAAAGACTTTGTCTATCAGGGGACACGCAATGTCTAATGGTATATCCTGATATAGATTGATATGAAGATAAATAGGAAAAAAAAGAGAAATAACAATGCGTGTGTATTTACTACGAAACAGAAGAATTACTTTTTTCTTTCGTTTTTTTTTGCAGGGACCTATTTGTTCTTAGCTACAATAGCAACACCTATCTCTACCACAGACTTGAAATGTGGTCATACTCTAGTTACTTGTCCATGCGGTCCACATTCAAAGCAGGAGATCGATGTTCCGATAAAATTGTAAGTATGCAGCTAAATCTTTAGATTCCTTTTCAAGCGACTTTTATTTTCTTTTTGATGTGACGCTTTAGTGAAATATTGTAATTCTTTACTAAAAAGTTTACTTTTCTGTTGCGGTTTCCGATTTAAGCTGTCTGATTGTTTATGAATCCCACCTACACAGCACTTTCGATAAAATCATAAACACATTAACCACATCATAAACGTAAGCTAAATCATAAACAAATTTCATGTGATCTTTCCTTCTACTTGCCTCACGTATGTATAGAGTTTTCTCCATTCCCAAAACACTGATTCCATTGATTTCATCAGAAATTACTTTACAACTATTAATGCGGGCATTTGGATAAAAATAATATGTGCAATACAGGGACAATAAATATTTAAATGTCAATTATTCGAGCTGTTATCCAAAATATTTTTCTGTCTAAATTTCTGTGGTGAGAAGTTATTATTTACACTACTTGTATTTGCATTAATTTCTTCATCTTTGTTGTTGTTATCACAACATTTCGGTCATTATGGCCTCCATAGCAATCGGATGCAGTGAGCCTGTTCACAAGAGTTCCTATTGACACCGACCGGAATCAGACCTCACTGGGAGAACATACTAACATTGCAATACATAATCTGATGGAAATGTTAACCTGTATAGTGACAATATTCTTCCAACTGACAGAGACCAACAAGATGAAGGCTTGGCTATAGGTACACCGTTGTCACCAGTGATGGCGAATTTATACATGGAATACTTCGAGGAAATGTCTATAAGAATGGCACCACTGAACCACTTAAACCAACAGTATGACTGAGACACGTAGATGACACCTTCATACTCTGACCACACCAGGAAGCTATACAAATAGTGCTGGACTATGTGATCAAATTCACAATGGAAGAAGAAAATAATAATCAGCTAGCCTTCCTGGATGCAAAAATAAATCACACAGAAAATGAGTTGAAGACATCCGTATAACACAAACCAACCTTCACAAGCCAACCTTCACCTCAACTTCAATTCCCGCCATCCATGCAAAAAGGGGACGTCCGATGTTTATAACACCGGGCAAAAATCATTTGGCAACTCAGACACATACCAGCAAGAAATGATCAACATCAAGCGTACCCTTCAGAATAACGACTACTCTGCAATTATAACACGAGCGTCTGCATGAGGAAACAGAAAGGTTAAGGAGAAGGGTCAGAAAATTGCTACGCTTTGTCTGGGATTATCCAAAAAGATTCAGAAGATCTGCTGTCCATAAAATATCAGGATAGTATTCAGAAGTAGCTCCACTAAACGGAGAAATCTCTGCCGAGTAACGCGCATAACACAGAGGAGAACCTGACCAAGAACTGTGTATACTCTGTTGCTTGCAGTTTTGGCAAAGAATATAAAGGTGAACACTAGCCGCTCACTAAAAGTAAAGCTGAAAGAACATTGAAAAGCTGTAGTGAGGGTGAGAAAATAAAATCGAGTATTGCTGATCATGTATGGAGTGAAAAGAGTAGTCATCAGACTCTGTAGAATGAAGTGAAAATACTGGACAAGAAAAAACAGTGGAGTTAAACATCTGAAAGAATCAGCGCATATGCTAGGCTATGAGGACCTCCTTAGTAGACCTAACATAAATAAATATTACATGGGAGCCGCTAAGAAAGAAAGACAAATGACACCATATCTTCAACCGCAGCAGTACTCATCAGCAGGCAGCTCTTATTCACAGGATAATAACCTAGTGGATTAAAGCGTTGGTTTGTGAAGAAATAACTGAATAGTACTAAAAATAGCCGTAGCCATAAAGAATGGAACGAAAAAGTCTATCGTCATAGATCAAATAAAGGGCTCAGTCGACATTCCCTGTACATTACTCGATGAACGAGGACACAACGGCCGAAAACATCGTGTTAACAACAACAAAGATGAGTTCAAATGTAAATAGTGTAAATAATAGCCAAAATTAAATTAATTTGTAAGAGAATCGTGGATTCATGCATTTCCTAGTGCTATTGAAACAAAATTCTTGCTAATTGCCTGAACATTTCAAATATATTTGTCGCTCCATAGTTTTCTGTTTTCAAAAATTGGGTTAACTATTGTTTAATAAAATCTATTTCAAAGTTTATATTTTTCATTTGACTGTTTCGATCATTAAAGAAAGTCCAACTTAAAAATGCTTGCAAACAGAATCAAAATATTTTCGCTTATCTGTCTATATTTCTGAGTTGAGGTATTATATACATTATTTACATTATTCGGACTATTGTCCTCATCTTTGTCGCCATATTTATTACAACGTTTCGGCCGTTGTACGCTCCGGCCTTCTTCAGGTGGTTGGAATGTCGAACTGAACCCTTTATTTCACTCACCATGTTTAATGGACGTCCTGTTAATTTCACTCTAAAATTTCTCCACTGCCTTAGCCGGGTATTGAACTCACACTCTTTGGGTCCTGTTACTGGATCTAACCAACGCCCTTGTCCACTGTGCCATGTGTCCTTGAGGATATCTGTGTATGAATTTCTGGGTATTATAAACCTAATGTCTTCAGCAACCATTTTTACCAGTGCTCATATTGCAATTTTTGCTGTTATCATTGAATGTTTTTACCAGAGCTCATATTGTAACTTTTTTTTGTTATTATCGCTTTTCTCTGGACTCCTTATTACTGGTTCCCATATTGTATTCATTTTTATGTTTGGTCGGCTCAGGAGATTTTTGTGGCCTAGCATATGTGCTGATTCCTTAAGTTTACGAATTTTCCAATGGTGTTCCTTGTCTATGATCTCAACCTGATCCCACAGACTGCAGTGATCTCCCTTCTCTCTTCATATGTGGTCAGCCACGCCTGGTTTTTCTACTTCCCCATGTGTTACAGATTTCTGATGTTCTTGAAGCCTTACCTTAAGGGGGCGGCCTGTCTCCCCTTGAAATTTCTTTCCGCAGCTGCACAGGATAGCGTACACACATTCTTTAGTCATGTTCTCCTCTATGGGGGTCTTACTCGGGAGAGATACAGGGGTTGGACAAAATAATTGGAACAGGTGCAAATTCCACTCCTATATTTCAAAGACCTCTTTAAATACGTTTATTTATATAATTTACTGTCTTTGTCTTATTTATTTTTAGAATTTGGTAAAATTTAAGCTAAATGTGTGACCTCACCGAGTTCGAAAAAGGGCAAATTGTTCGAGCTCGCATGAACTTTTTGGTTTTTCAAGAGCTATCATATCAAGAACTATGACGCAATTCGAGAAACAGGGCAAAACCTCTAGCAACCGTAGCAATTCGGGCCGGACTTGCAAACTTACTGACAGGGACCGACGTGCATTGAAACGCACTGTGGCAAAAAAATCATCGGACTACTGCGGTCAAAGTGACTGCTGAATTGAATAGTTATCTGAATAGTCCAGTTTCTATCTAAAACTGTTCGCCGTGAGCTCCATAAGGTTGGATATCATGGAAGAGTAAGGAAACCTCTTCACTCAACTCGCAACATTCAAAAGAGGTTAAAGTGGTGCAAAGATCACAATGCTTGGTCTGCAGACCAATAGAAGTAAGTCATATTCTTAGACCAGTCTAGTTTTTCTCTTTTCTCAACTCCAGGGCGAGTTTATGTGTGGAGGCAGTCCAAGGAAGCTTAAAACCTTGACTGCCTTCTTCCAACAGTGAAGCATGGAGGGGGATCAGTGATAGTCTGGGCCACCATATCATGGAAATATCTCGGTCCAATAGTTGCCCTGTATGGAAGAATCAACAGCAAAGATTACCTGAACATTTTGGAAGATCATGTTCATCCAATGGCCCAGAATTTATCTTCCAAGACGATAATGCTCGAGTGGCTAAGAATTGGTATGAAGAGCATGAAATTGAGCTATAACACATGGAGTGGCCTCCCCAATCTCCAGATATCAATATTATTAAACATTTGTGTTGCATTTTAGAGCGACAAGTTAGGAGCCGCTATCCTCCACCGTCGTGTCTTAAAGAGCTGGACCTGGTGTTAATGGTGGAATGGCTGAACATTCCTCTGGATGAAGTCAGGAAGCTGTATGATTCCATTCCTAGTCGTATTAAAGCTGTATGTGAGGCTAAAGGAGGACCAACTCCATATTAAATAAATGTTCTTTGAATTTAACAAGTGTTTCAATTATTTTGTCCAACCTCTGTATCTGTGAAGTGTCGTCAAGCTTTTGAAGGTTGTCCCGATGTTATATGGACCGCAGACTCTTGTATTTTCTCGGATAACTCCTTCACACAAGGCAGGCATACTGTTTTCTGAGTGTTGTTGTCCTCCTCTTGTACCCGCCAATCCCAGTTTTTGTGGGTTGCTGCCATGTACACAGGATAGTTGTTACGTTGTAGGGTACTAGTTATACTGACCAATTCGTTATCTAATGTCTCTGGGTCGCCACTTATGACTTTTGCTCGGTGTTGTAAGCAGCGGACGATCCCTTTCCTTACGCTGTATGGATAGTGGGAGTTGAAATTAAGGTACTGTCAGGTGAATGTCGGTTTAAGGTATACGGATGTCTTGAACCCGTGCTCTGTTCGAGATATTAAAACATCCAGGAATGGGAGTGTGTTGTCACTCTCTTTCTCCATTGTGAACTGTATCGAAGGTCTTATTGAGTTCACATGGTCCAGTAGAACCTGAACATCTTCCGGGTGTGGCCAGAGTATGAAGACTGTGTGTACGCTATCCTGTGCAGCTGCGGAAAGAAATATAAAGAGGAGACAGGCCGCCCCTTAAGGTAAGGCTTCAAGAACACCAGAAAGCTGTAACATGAGGGGAAGTGGAAAAATTAGGCGTGGCTGACCACATATGGAGAGAGAAGGGAGATCACCGCCCTCTGTGGGATCAGGTTGAGATCATAGACAAGGAACACCATTGGAAAATTCGTAAACTTAAGGAATCAGCACATATGCTAGGCCACAAAATCTCCTGAGCCGACCAAACATAAAAATGAATACAATATGGGAACCAGTAATAAGGAGTCCAGAGAAAAGCGATAATAACAAAAAAAGTTGCATTATGAGCTCTGATAAAAACATTCAATGATAACAGCAAAAATTGCAATATGAGCACTGGTAAAAATGGTTGCTGAAGACATTAGGTTTATAATACCTAGAAATTCATACACAGATATCCTCAAGGACACATGGCACAGTGGATAAGGGCGTTGGTTAGATTCAGTGACAGGACCCAAAGAGTGTGAGTTAAGGCAGTGGAGAACTTTCAAAGGGAAATTAACAGGAAATAACTGATAACTGACATCCGTTAAAGATGGCACGTGGAACTAGAACAATCTACTCCAGTGTGCGAAATAAAGGGTTCAGTTCGACATTCCAACCAACTGAAGAAGGCCAGAGCGTAAAACGGCCGAAACGTTGTAATAAATATGACGACAAAGATGAGGACAATAGTGTAAATAATGTATTTTCGCTTATATTTACAATATCCTTTTTTATGCACAAATGTAAATTCCATTTTTTACAGGTGCCGAAAATTTAGTTTTGAACACTTCCCGCCGAGACAAAAATGTTTGCCGTGCGAGAAAATCGATCCAAAACAAATATGCAACCCTTTCTATGATTGCAGAGACTGCGTGTCAAATAGAAAAAGTTCATGTTTCTATCAGAATGTGGACCCTTCTAAAAGTAAGCTACTTGGGTTTTTTTACTTCGCCATCCTTTTCCATTCTAGCAACATGCGTATTTTCCAATGGGGCTAGTAACTTTTTTTCATTTTGCTTTTCACAAACATCTCTTGGTCATATGCTCTATATAATGTGTAATCTGAAATAAGAATAAAGTAGCTACCAAAATTTAAATTCTCGTTGTATATTCCAGGATCTCTTTCATGTACAGCACAAAAACAATTTAACCTGCGTCTAAAACGGGAGATACGTCTACACTAACATTGCCATATCTTTCTACTTTTGCAGTTATTCGCATCTACTGTCCACGTCCACTTTTACTTCATAACGGTGAAATAAAGGTCGACGAGGAGACAAGTCCCGGAGGGAAAGTGCATTACAAATGTCATAATAAATATCGTTTGGAGGGAGAGAGCACACGGATTTGCGCTCCTGATTTTCATTGGGACGGAAAACCATCCAGGTAAAATGGAAAATTCGATTCGTTAGACAAAATAGATTGGAAACAAAACAATTTTTAAATGACGATATGATTTTTCAGTGAGAGTAATTACGTATCAAATATGTGTAAAGATGAATGTTTAATTATTTTACCGTCTCAGATGATTAGCTGTTTTATCGGATTACCAAATGTCAAGATTTGTGTGGTAATACACTATACACAGATACAGACTCAATAGTGAATATCAATAAATATTTTGATAGAATGAAAATCAGTTAAGGCTATATTTAGCCTAATGATGAAAATAATTTATACAGTAGATATGTTTAAAACACAATCTCATTCCTTGTTAAAGCATCTAAGTGATAAATATTAATCCCATAGAACGGACACTATACAATGAAATTTTCAGATTAAAATTTAGTTAATCACTTTACAAATTAATTGATATACAATAATGTGTAGATGCGGGTACGCGCATGCGCGCGCGTTTCTGCGAGCAGTAAAAGCATCCTCAATTTTTTTCGCTTTTTATTTTCAGATGTGTAAGAAAAAATCTGTGCAACACTCCGAAAATGCCTAACAATGGAAACATTGGAGAATCAAGTAACAAATACAGTTTTGAATATGGCGATACGTAAGTGCATCATGGAAAGTTACTGATTTTTTAATTTTATTTTATTATCCTTTTTCTCACAAAACTTAAATTCGTTGATTTCATAAAACTTTAATGTCACCAGTTTCACTTACCTGGTTAAGCAATAAAGACAGATTCTAAGAATCAATGTATAAAGTGTAGACCAATTTTCCTTGTTGGGGAAAATTTAATAAAATTTCAGTCATGTGTGAATCGGAAATGGGCATTGTTCTGTCCCTATTTGAAACTGATTTAAATCTAAGTTCCTTAGATTTAAATTAATTTCAAATAGGGAGGCTTTCATGACGGCAATCGATATCAAAGTACTTATAATTACTATGTTCCTTCTCGATGCTAGGTTATTCTTTAAAGCGAGGTAAATGTCGCATAAATATACTCGAAGCAATGTGGCTGTGTTTCGTTATCGGACATTCACTTCGGACAATTTGTCACAGAAGGAGAACCAATTCATTTTTGGTTGATTTGCCAAATAAAGATTTTTATTCACATGTTTGTGAGCGGGAAAATTTCGAGTATACGTTTGTGTGGCATTTATTATATTAACAAGAATTGTTTCTTGAACACCCACTGACTCCGATTGAGTTATGACTCGGATCGAATAATACTTCACTTGCGCCCACAAACTCTACAGTACTCAACACGTTTCGAAATATTATTTTGCTAAACTCTATAATTTGTATACAGGACATAAAAATTCCCAATTTCACATCTGTGACTATTTCCTTTGACCAGTGTTAAGGTGAGCTTCTACCTCTCCTAACACCAACGCCTTTCTATTTCAGTTACGGATAGAGTATTTAATTCTGGTTCAGTAAATGTCATTATTTAGTACAGTTTTATTTTCACACGGTATATTTTTTCTCATCAGCTTTCTGAATAGGTCATCTTGATTCTAGAATATGGACACAGTAAAAGTTAAAATCAGCTAGTAACATCTTTTTGTTTTACAGTTATCTGTCGCTGTTTATAAGCATCTAGCACTGCAGGGATTTGGGGAGTAAAATTTGTATTCAGAGTAATTTTCTGCTAAATTCTTAAACATATTGCATTCTCGCTTTCCTTTAGCTGGCTCGCAAAATCCTAGCTACCTGAATGAAAGTGGGGTATATTTTATCATATACTAAAAAGACAACCACAAGAAAATCTTACATTATAGCCTTTGACTACCTTTGCAACTTTTACGTCATTTTATAACTTTAGTACATGAGAGTCTTCCTTCATATCTATAAATTCTTCCTAATACTTATTGTATCTTCTTTCAGCTTTCTATTTTCTCTCAAAATACTTTGGAATTATCTTTTGCAATCTATATTTTTGTTCTAACTTTACGCACATTATTTAACATAGACATTTAGAAGTAATTTTAGATATTGTCTATGATTGATAGTCTATGATTGACAGATCTGAGACTGAATAAGCTGACCTTACAGAATCCGTCTTTTTCTTTTCAGTTTCAGAATATCTTTGGGTTTACTTACACTATATATATATATATATATATATATATATATATATATGGATTATTGTCCTCACCAACAAAGATGAGGGCAAAAATACGAATATAAATCCTTATCCCAAACAGGATAAAATATTTTCTTTTATTTCAAACTATTGTGATATTATTTGTTGTTATCACGCTAAGATAAAACCTGAGAAAGTTTTCTTATCAATAGAATGTGTTATGTGCTGAGAGACATTGAAACGAGAACGGTTTTATTTAAAACCCTTGGGAAGAATTGAGGATTTGATTTATACATAAACGACTTGAATTGGATGTCGAGCAGTTTGAACAATGGAGAAGTGACCCAGGCATAGGGGGCAATGTTGATTGACAATACAGCTGCAAATGCAAGCTGTAAAGCGAATTTGGAGTTGTTTCTCCTGGTCGAAAGTTGAGTTGAAATACCAGGTGTGGGTGGATAAGCCACCCACGCTCACTGAGGAGATTTAGTGAGAGGTAATAATATGAGAAGGTGACGTAAGCCGGAGGGGATTCACCGAAATGCTCCTACCTTGCCATACCTCCCCCTCATGCCAGTTTGGGCGAATGCCCATAAATACGGAGACGAGAACAGAGACGGGAGAGAGACCCACGTCATTATCTGCCGACGAAAGCCCCCGACTTCAGCCTTTTGCCAAATTTTACCAAAGCAGATTTTACCAGGTCAATTCCAATTTGGATGCGGGCTGATAATTAATTGCATGCGAACTCGGATATAAACCAATTATTGTACGGAGGACTGATATAAAAACAGTATTTACTTTTGTTCAATTTATTCGAGTGTTATTTTTTTTCTGTACGCCATAGCCATCCTTGGAGCAGCCCAACACGAAGTTACCTGCGACGATTCGATCTTGGCTGCCTTATGTTCAAACTTAAATCACAACGTGGTATAGGGAAGGTCTGAGATCGCAGTGATCTTCATCGATCAGTCGCGATGTTGGAATGACTGGGGAGGGTTTTGTACGATTACACTATTTGCTTGCATGATCAAATCAAAGACACTTGCATAATTTTCAGTGAATCACTTTTTATCCAGACATCTTTACTCCTGAGCTAATATCGACATTCACTTATGATGAACAATTCAACTTTATTTCTACACAAGAGACATTTGCTCTTTTATTGTATCTTGTCTATGCTTAGATGCATTAATAACATTTGGATTGTTTCAGTTGGGCACGATGAGTTTTTCTTTCAAACGTCTTTTGCATAGCGTGTCATCCATTTGTTGAACAGTATCCAATATTTCTGTTTCTTTTCTCTTCACATGAACATGATCTTTAGGACTGAAACCTTTATGTAGGGTCGTTAATATTCTTGCTGAAGATTGCCCAGTTCTTCTCTTAGGAAAGATAAATATTAAATCTCTTACTCTAGACACTGCTCTTTTCTTTGTATATTTGATAAGGTTGATTCTAGTCTTCAAAATGTTCCTTGTTTTGAGATATTTGATGTAAGATGTAATTAAGCAATCTTATCGATGCTACAAAGAACAGTAGAAATATGGAGTTTACTAAACAAGTTTACTAGTAATTTTTACCTCGACTACAGATTCGCCATTTACCTCGCACTTGTCGTTATATAAATTCATTGTAGTTGATATAAATAACTCTTCTGCAAAATTTCACAAATTTAAATTCAGAAATATTGGCTCATGTTTTATTGTCACTCCATTTTATTATTGATTTTATTTATTAATTATTAGAGAAGAGACTGTATTCGTTTTCTCGTGGTGATGTGAGACAGGGCATTAATATTTTATGTTTTTCTTTATTTTAGCGTAACGTATCAATGTAAAAAAGACTTCATTCTAATTGGAGCAAATAACCGGATGTGTTTGGCTGATGGAAGTTGGTCAGGATTCATGCCTGTTTGTATTCCAGGTAAGAAATGAGTGTCAAATCGCTTTTTTGTGTTAAATATTATTATCAACAGGCAGTGCCGGATTTACCATTGTGCTTAGGTGTGCTTAAGTAAAGGACTCCATTGGCCAGGGCGGCATCTTCCTTTCATGCCAAGTAACTAGCACAGAGCCTCATTTGTCCTAAATCCGGTGCTGTCAACAGGCAAGTGGCGTTAATAGTGCAATTTCGAAGTTGAAGACCCATTCTTGTTCATAGATTAATTCTTCAATGATACTTTTATGGCTTTATTTAAATTTTTATGCTAGTATATTGAATTATTAATTCCACCTTCTTTTTTAGTTTTAAAATTAAATCGTCTCTTTCCATTTTCATTAATAACAGGCATGGCTTTGGTTTGCTTATTATAACAATTCTTTTCATTAAAAAACTGTTTGAAAAAAGAAGAGGGAGCTATTTTAAGTGGGATAAAGAGAACAATTTCACGTTTTTAATTACATTTTATTAATTTCAGTAATGTCGTGTCAAGATCCAGGAATTCCTAAAGATGCAACTAGAGTTGATACAAGACCTGATCACAGCGATAAGTAATTGAATTTTAATTTTTTTACAGCCAATTGTTAAAAAAATAAAATGGGTAAGTCGTTGATTTGGGATGCGACCTGTGCAGATACATTTTCAGTCGGTAATTTGATCAGGTCCGCGGTTGAGCCGGGGTTCGTCGCCCGAGACGCAGAGATAAAAATATATCTAAATATTCTTCTCTTGCTGATAGATTTTTTTTTTTTTTTACTCCTGTGGCAGTGGAGACTTCCGGGGTTATTGACCCTCGTTCGATGGCGTTCCTTCGGAGGATTGGCGCGATTGCGTCTCGATTAAGGAACGAGCCTCGCGAAACGGAGTGGCTCTTGCAGCGTGTCTCACTGGCGACGGTTCGAAGTAATGCTTTCTCCATCATAGCGGCTGGCAGAGGATAGAAAAAAATTGTTTATAGTTACGTTGTTCTGGAATTGTCATCATTGGTCGACTGAACTTGCTTTGTTTCAATGACTACCTTTGTTTTGTTATTATTAGTTACTTTGTTTTAGAGGTCTGAGCCAATGAAAAGTCTAGTTTGCTGAAACTAAGATGCTAATTGGTTAATAGGTAATTATTGGTGTAAAATGCATTATCCCGGAGGGGTAAAAGGTCGGTATGGACTATTCCATCAGGAACATTTATCTCAGAAGAGATCTTTCTTCAAACGGTTAATTACAATCAGTCTACAGTCAAAGGGAAAGAACTTTCTTCTCTTTTATCTACATTGCGAATACGATTTTTTTCATGCTTGTTGTATTTTATTCAATACTAAATAGTAGAATTTAGGACAGAATTTTGTTGAAAAAAAAAAAAAATGACCCAAATTTGCTTCGTTTGAAGTCGATGAGTGATTTTCTTCTATATTCTTGTCAATGCAGAACTTTAGAATAGTGCGAAAATTTCATTTTATTAGATCGTTTATTAACGAAAGTCTCCATCAGATATTTCTACTTTAAATTTCAGTTGATATCCTTTGAATTATGAATTAGTAAAGTACTACCTGAACAAAACAGTGTAGGGTAATTTTCCACGTGTAATTGTAATTGTTCTACACTACGCCAAGAAACCTAAACATTTAGCATGACTATCTTGTAAAATGAAATTCTTTTTAACTGAAGATCTAGAAATTACCATGATGGATTATCCAGAATATTTCTACAGGCAATAGCGATGATTTTTCCCAGTAATATACGACAGATTCAATCACGAGTAAAAAGGAGAAATCTGACCTAATTTACTGGAAGCGATCGATTCATGCCTTTCTCTTTTAGTGCTTGTTGAAGTGAACCAGATGTTGAACTCTCTTCGTCGATTCCATTTGGCAGTGTTAACTGTTAAGATAACTCGGCACCCCGTTGCATTATATTGTTGTTAATATCAATAAGATTGAATAAAACTAGTTAGAGGATGATGATAATAAGAATAGTGAAGACGGTAGAGTAATGGATAGCAGCTTGAAGAATCGGAGAGACGAGTTTGAATTCCATTCGAATCCATTACATTTACTTACGTGCTAATGCCCTTGGGAAAGGTATGAATCCTCGTCTTCTACCCCGCTCCCAGCTATGGGTAAATAGAGGGACAGACCGGGCTCTATAGCCTTGGATGGAAATTATGGAAAAAAATCTGCCTCGTCAGTCATGTATCGAAAGATCGTCTAAGCGTGTATCACGCATGGCACACAACTAACTGACTGAAAATATTTTATCTAAAAATAATAACAGAAAAGCTAATAATAAAAATAAATAAATGCTTTATCTAAAAATAAAGATAAACCTGATCTTTTCTTTTGCAAAAACCTTCACAAGAGAGAATATTTTAATTTGCGATTCTCCCAAAATTTGATTCTAAAAGCGATCATCCAGTTTTTAACGAAACCTTTCATTCTCATTAGCGAAACTCTACTCTAAAAAAGTCAAACTTTTATAAATTATAAGAGTTTAATTTGATTAACAGACACAGTCCATTCCCAGTTGGTTCGACTTTAAAATACAAATGTACTAATGGATATAAACTCTACGGATCAGCTGTACAAGAATGCGTTGCAGGTGGTAAATGGCGAGGAAAACAACCGTCTTGCGTTGTTGGTAAGTTGGAATATTTTCTGAAATTTAATAAACTTTGTTTGTAACTCTTATATGAGGGACTTTGTATGACTTTTTGTGGTTAGTAAAATATACAGATATACATAACAAAGTGAGACATTTAGACATAAATGTGTAGAGGACCGTGTGGGTTTGCGTGTTGTTATATTAGTAACACGTGCATTTATTCCTGCTAGAAGGACTAACTACAAGAACATGGAAGAATCAAGTTGAATCCAACCGAAGATGTAAAGAAAACAAACAAGACCGATATATATATAGTCAAACCTAATGAGCCAGACAAACCTACCAAGGTTTCACTTAAGCAGATCGTCAGGGTGAGCTGGAAAAAGAAAAAGGCATATTTATAGGCGACAACCAAGACAACACCACGTGACCAAAGACAAAAAGAAAAGAAAAGAAAAAGCAACACCATGGGGGGAAGGGGTTTATGATTTATTCAAATGACTAAAAGGGGAGGGGATATTTTAAGAAAACACGGATGATAATACAATCAGAGGAGATAAGGCCTATTTCAATAACCAAGATTTTCTATGCCTACATTTGTTATGAATCTCGGTTTTAGAATTTAATAGATCATTAGGTTTCTTATATAATGCTATGGCTAATTTTTCCTCTATGCATAGCTTACAGAATTTATGACCCGCTTTATATTTTGGGCATCTTTTTAATATTACCCATTTGAGAATAGGGTCTTTATTATTTTCTTGTCTAATTTTCCATACATAGCTAGATAGTGTGGTGCTATGTTTAGTTTTTTCATTATTAAAACTAATCGTGAGATTATAATATCTTTTTTTAAATATATCTTGAGTAGCTCCTATATACACTTTAGGATTTATATCGTCTATATCCTTGTAAATTTTCACCTGGTAAACCACGCATTCTTGTTGACATTTGCTTTTTAAGGTACAGGTATTTTTATTCCTACAATTGCAACTGGAAGAACTAATGCGTGGATTGTCCCTAGTCTTTTTCTTATTAAATCCACTAATTAAAGTCTCTACATTAGGCATGCAGCAGTAACTAAGTTTTACATTGTTTTTATTGAATATTTTATACAACTTAGTTTTCTTGGGGAAATTTTTCTCTAATAAGTTAAATATTTTGCCAAGTTTCGTTCTTACAGCTAGGTTAAATGGAGGGTTAAACCACAAAATATTTCTATGCCTATTAGTACGTTTATTCTGAGTTTCATGTTCCTGGCTCTTTCTTTTTTAAAACCTTTTTTTCTCTTCGAGATTGATTTAATTATTGGTAAATCAAGAATTCGAAGGTTTTTCGAGACGAGTATAGTTACCTATATATATATATATATATATATATATATATATCAACAAATATATGTATTAAACAACAAGATTTACAATTGATATTTGCATTAACATCTGTTTTTGTGTGAACATAAAGAGTTTGTATATTGGTGAATGTTCGTACTTACGTGTATGTGTGATTAATGGCGTTTTCCCACAAGTGGGTAAAAACGCGGATCACTGTGAGGGATCACATTTTTAAATGTGTCGGCTGAAATGCAAAGTGAAAAAGAATAATTAATTTTGTAAAAAAACAGAAAATGTGGCACAAGGCGAAAATGGGGAAGAGGTCGGTCTTCTAACTTTAAACTTACGCTGACCCAATCATACTAACAATATTCCTTATTCTTACGTCCCTTTCTCACCACGTCCACCATAATACCTCAATGTCTCCATGAAAATACTAACTAGTCCCCATATGTACAATTTATCGTCTGTTGAGGGAGGGGAATAAAACAACAATCTAAAAATTTTAAAAACTAGCCCCAATAAGTATGAATATGAAATGAAAACTATTTACAAGAAACTAAACAAATCATGTTACTAATAAAATCCCCCACAACCACTAAATGTGGCAGAAACATCAGTTAACCGGACGGAATTTATGCGTGACTATAATATAATATAATATGAAACATTCATTCATCCCAAGCACTCACCTAGACACACACTCATTCAGACACGTCAACAAATACGAAAATCACACACGAAAAGAAAGTCGCCCCGCATCTACCAGAGGCGTTTCAGAGCACGACGACATTCACGGTAGAAGAAACACTCGACTTTGGGTAAACGGTGAGCCTCCTCCTCGGACGAGTGCACACTTCTCTGGGATGGGAAAAACTTACGGGCGTCTTCTGAAAGGAAGACGACAACCTCATCCGGTTCGAGACACATTCGATCCAGGAACCCGATGCGAAGTATATATTGACGAATCTCAATGCTAGGCATACCTAGACCGCCTTCAGATGGATGAAGGCAACAGATCTCCCGAGAGACTCTGGCGGCCTTGCCTCCCCACAAGAAGGAGAACAAGAGCCTCACTAACGCCAGTAAAGTGTCAGACGGAAGTGGAAGCACAGAGAGTCGGTAAAGGAGAATCGAGTAGATGTGTGAAACACGTACTTCCGCCCTCCCGTTTAAGGAAAGATTCCTCTGAGACCACAAATTAATTGCGATCTCGGTCTTCCCTTGCACTTCCGACCAATTTATATCCAACTGGAGATCAGGACCGAACCAGACGCCGAGAATTTTGACCGACCCATCCGTCCAGAGGAAAGGTCCGGGAAGAGAAACTCCCTTCCACGTACCCAACCGCAAGCCAACAGACTTATCGCAGTTGATCTTGACCCCTGTCACCATCACATAACCACTAATTTCTTTGCTGACTTCGTTAATCTCGGCCCTGCTCGACACAAGAACCGAAACGTCATCAGCATAGGCGGAATACCTGGACGCGTTGGTAGCGCCAGGTAGGGAAATTCTGCATAGGACCGGATTCGTCTTTAACTTGCGAAGGAAAGGTTCCAACGAAAGAAGGTACAGCAAAGGCGAAAGCGGACAACCTTGACGAATGGAATGCAAAGTGAAAAAGAGAACGAGACAAGAAGTCGCCCAGTATTTATAGTGTAGGGAGAGCGTGCCCTAGTGACAATTAGGAAATTAAGGAGGAGGTAACTCCGATAAATGTATAAAGATTTATTATCGGAAGATTTGGTTGTTTCTGTAGATAAAGGTTCTCGTCATGTGGTTGTTAAATGTTCTGATATTTGTGTTGTCTTGTTGAATGAGTGAATTATTTTGTTGTGTATTATTAAAAAGTCATATTCAATATATAATAAATAATATTTGATTAAAAATTATCTTTAGTATTCATTCCTGGAGAGGTTCATTTTTAAACGCACTCCTGGTTGTTGAAAAGACACCAGATTCTAAATTTTTCACAAGTAGGGCGTTTTTATTTATTTATTTATTTTTACGAGGGAATTATGGGAAATTAGATTTTTTTTATTTCTCAAGATCACAATAGTACAAATGTTTTATGAGTGTCTACTGAGAATTAAACTAACTTTATCAACTTTCAAAACCAAATGAATAAAATACAATCACAAATGTTCGTTAAATATTGAAAAACAAAAGAAAACGTTTTAAAGTGTTTACAGTCCTGAGCATTTCTTGTCTTGGTGTTAGAAATTTTGCTGAATCTTCCAAAACCAATTTAATCCAGTGTTTTAGAAGACGTACTCTGCATCATTAGATGTAGTTTCGGTAAAACATAAGGGTATTTGTCATTTAAATGTCATGTTTTATATACAAATAGAAAAATTAAAAATTACCTGGACAGTTCCTAAGGTTCATTTAATCCATTACTTAAATTGATTTGTTATCCTTTTGTTCCTACATTGTAAATGTATACTTTTTATCTGGATGTTATCGAAAGTAGTTACTCAATTGAACTTAGTCGCAGACAAGATCACAGCAGCAGGGGGCCTAGTAAAGTTTGAACTCTAATGTGGTATAAATGCGCGAGGCTATTTATTGTACTTATTGACTAGATCTGCATCTTGGGTCGCAAATTTATTGATTGTTTTTTTTTCTGTTCAAGAAGTTTTATGATGTAAATGGAAGTATGTAATTGACTATATGAAGGTGCCATATTGTGCAAGGTACTCTAACTTTTCTCTTCCGTTGACAGAAGGATGATGTGCAAAAGATTTTTTCGAAACTAAAGCAGACTATCTTTATTCTGAAGTAAGCAATCCACTATTATCGAATGCGAAGCAGCTATAATTAACAGTATCATAAAAACATATATGTCAGATAATACCAGATAGTGATTCTGCAATATGATGGCATATAAGATCCCATAATCAGCAGATCATTCAGAATGCACTAACTACGCTCTGGATTTTATAAGAACTGTAATTACCTGATACAGTGACTAAATAAATCAATCTAGATATCTTTTTATTGGCATTGAAAGATTCATTTTTTTTTCAGAATGTGGTAAAGTTTTTCAATCGAAAGCCAGACCTATCCTGAGCGGAGGAGAGTTACCTCGAGAATTCCAACCATGGATGGTCGCAATTTCATTATACATTATTGGAGATAAAGATATTAAATGTGGAGGAAGCCTAATCAACGAGAGATGGGTGGTTACTGCAGCACACTGTGTCACCATTAGTTCGACAACAGACACTTATTCTCTGGATAAATTCTCTGTTTACCTGGGAAAGCTTTATCGAAACGATGACAGGGACGACCAGATTGTACAGACATTTGAGGTAAATGGATTCAGTCAATAAAAAGATTTATAATTCAAACACTAAATATTTTTAAACGAAATGACATGTTATATACGTTCTTTTTTGTTTCTAAAGAATCTATGAGCAAAACTTTGTGCGTAATACAAATACATGTTATATGAAACAAACCCCACAGGGTATTTAAGTTGGGAGAAGCTTAGTCACATCAACTAAAGAATCTGTTTGTGTGTGCGCGCTCTGACTGGATGTGCTGTCAAATTTCATTAACGCAATAGCTTTTATTTATATTTGGAAAATTTGCAATTTTTCTATCTTAAAAGTATTATTTCAGTGGAACATACGAGGGTCGTTCATAAAGTTCTAAGCCTCACCCAGAACAAGTTCTAGAAACAAGACATATTTTTCAATATAGTCTCCCTTGACATCAATGCACTTGATCCAACGATGCTTAAGCATTGCATTTCCACTGCGAAAGAAACTGGCGTCCTGGTCCTCTTACATTTTTTATGGTCATCACCTGCACAGAAAATTAAAACAAGACTCTGAATTATTTTTTCTAGTTTTATAAGAAGTGTTAGTGTGTTGCCACAACAAAAATGTTTAGCTATAGCTCTTCTTTCTGGGTGAGGCTTAGAAATGTTTGTATGCTCCTCGCATCATAGGTTTAAATTTAAGTTAGTAAAGAATACAATTTTTCAAATTTTGGTACTAAATACTCAAGTTTAAATAATTCCTAATTCCTTGTTCTTGCTTTTCTTAGTCTGAATCTTTATTGACTTAATTCAGCAGGGCACAAGACATTTCGGACCTTTCGTTGCTCTCTTCGGATTTTTCTAAATCTTTGTCACTTTAGATTTTGTTTTCGCAACTTAACTTTTCTTACACGGTTTATTGCTTTCTGTAAATTTTCAGATTATTTGAATTCCTTTAAACATTATTTGCAAATCAATGAAAATACGCGCCCCGTATGTTTGTCTGTTGTTCTGTTGTTTTAGTGTTTGCTTTATTTCTATCAGATGTTATTTTTCCGGATTTTTGTTTGAACAACTAAAACATGTGAAAACAAATTAATTGAATCCGTAGAAATATATCCCAAATAAGAGTAAAAGTATTTACTAAATCATACCAAGTCTATTTCTTTTTATATAAAAAAATAAAATCGTCGAAAATATGTGAAGCAAAGGTTTTATAGAATTAAACTAAGTTAGCAATTCAAAAAAATATTGTTTTTGATAATTTGAAAGACAAAATGAATTAAACATATCATTGCTAAGATTTTTAACCAAGTCATCTATCAATTTTGTTTCCTTGAATTTATTATAAAAATCTTCTTTTATTTGATGTTTTTTTCAAAGGTTGCCGATCTTTACGTTCATGAAGATTACGATCCGAAAAAGAAGTTAAACGACATTGCATTGGTTTATCTGTCGCGAGATGCAGTAATTAATAAATTTGTACGTCCAATATGTCTGTCTCCAAACAAGGAAGCATTAAAAACCCACCTCCGTTCCGGTCTTAAGGGTTACGTATCTGGCTGGGGGTTAACTGAGAGTTCCATAAATGCTGAAAGACTTCTCACAGCCAAGGTCAACGTTTTTAAAGACAGTGAATGTCTGAAAGCCTTACGAACCGTCGGTAAGTTCTGCTTATGTGAAATAAATGTTGCACGATTTTATAAACTAATATTCTTAATTTCTGCAGAAGGTTAAAAAAAAAAACTCAAACGAACAAGAAAAGAATGATCAAATAGTAAAGATTTTCAGAATGGTAATTTTTCAGTCTATTAACATTTCCTTTTTTAAACCCATTGTCTGAATTGTTTTCAGGAAGCGAGAGTAAAAACTAAAAGGTCAGCCAGACTAACAGTGATCTCATCCCACAATCCTCTTGTTCCATATGAGGCCTACTTTGTAAATAACTAGCGGGTCTTAAGTGCCACTGAAGATTATCGCACAAAATTTCATAACTGAAACAATAAAGCTGTCAGATCCTCATACGTCAAAACCGACAGGAGAGTCCATTATTATTTTTATTATTATTATTATTATTATATATATATATACATATGTATATGTATGTATATATATATTATATGTATGTATATGTATGTATGTATATATATATATATTATATGTATGTATGTATGTATATATATATATATTATATGTATGTATGTATGTATATATATATATATTATATGTATGTATGTATGTATATATATATATATTATATGTATGTATGTATGTATATATATATATATTATATGTATGTATGTATGTATATATATATATATTATATGTATGTATGTATATATATATATATTATATGTATGTATGTATATATATATTATATGTATGTATATATATATATTATATGTATGTATGTATATATATATATATTATATGTATGTATATATATATATATTATATGTATGTATATATATATATATTATATGTATGTATATATATATATATTATATGTATGTATATATATATATATTATATGTATGTATATATATATATTATATGTATGTATATATATATATATTATATGTATGTATATATATATATTATATGTATGTATATATATATATATTATATGTATGTATATATATATATATTATATGTATGATATATATATATATTATATGTATGTATATATATATATATTATATGTATGTATATATATTATATTATATGTATGTATATATATATATATTATATGTATGTATATATATATATATTATATGTATGTATATATATATATATTATATGTATGTATATATATATATATTATATGTATGTATATATATATATATATTATATGTATGTATATATATATATATTATATGTATGTATATATATATATTATATGTATGTATATATATATATTATATATGTATGTATGTATATATATATTATATGTATGTATATATATATATTATATGTATGTATATATATATATATTATATGTATGTATATATATATATATTATTATGTATTATATATATATGTATATATATATATATTATATGTATGTATATATATATATATTATATGTATGTATATATATATATATTATATGTATGTATATATATATATATTATATGTAGTATATATATATATATTATATGTATGTATGTATATATATATATATTATATGTATGTATGTATATATATATATATTATAGTATGTATGTATATATATATATATTATATGTATGTATATATATATATTGTATATATATATATATTATATGTATGTATGTATATATATATATATATATGTATGTATGTATATATATATATATTATATGTATGTATGTATATATATATATATTATATGTATGTATGTATATATATATATATTATATGTATGTATGTATATATATATATATATTATATGTATGTATGTATATATATATATATTATATGTATGTATGTATGTATATATATATATTATATGTATGTATGTATGTATATATATATATATTATATGTATGTATGTATGTATATATATATTATATGTATATGTATGTATGTATATATATATATTATATGTATATGTATGTATGTATATATATATATATTATATGTATATGTATGTATGTATATATATATATTATATGTATATGTATGTATGTATATATATATATATTATATGTATATGTATGTATGTATATATATATATATTATATGTATATGTATGTATGTATATATATATATATTATATGTATATGTATGTATGT
>CAXIWW010000155.1:20000-45000 GCA_964036315.1 Acanthosepion esculentum | reverse complement strand
ATTAACCGGAAACTCAATTCTAAACAGGAAACAATGATAAAACTTTACTACTGTTCAAAAAACCGGAGGAGTGTGAATATATATATATATATATATATATATATATATATATATATATATATATATATATATATATATTCCCGAGAGGATAGAATCCAGGTAGTACTCAATGTCTAGGACAGAGTAAGAAAATTTTGTTTTTGTATACCCTGAGTTATATTTTCCGATTTCTTTTTGAATTTGTAGGTCTGATGAATTGGATTGTGATTACGATTACAATGTAATAAATTATAACCATCGTGTTTGAGCCATTAGTGTTTGAGTCTTATATATATATATATATATATATATATATATATATATATATATATATATATGTTTGTGTGTGTGTGCATGATTTATATATATATATATTATTTATATATTATATATATGCGGTACTTATTGGAAAGCGTTTAGTATCAGTGACAGAGTTAGCATACTTAGTTGTATTGATGCGAGTTTGTAACCCTAGGTTTAACGCTTTTGTGATCCTCAAACAAACGTTTATCTGAAGATCGCAACAGCGTAAAACCTCTTTCTTTCTCTGAAACCAAACAGCGTCTCTGATATGTCTTTTCCGTCTTTCCTCGCAGTCAAAA
Source organism: Acanthosepion esculentum (assembly GCA_964036315.1). Lineage (NCBI taxonomy): Eukaryota > Metazoa > Mollusca > Cephalopoda > Sepiida > Sepiidae > Acanthosepion > Acanthosepion esculentum. The sequence continues at coordinate 44,359 of CAXIWW010000155.1, read as the reverse complement.
ACGGAATAGTTCATTATTTATGAGGTATTGGCAGGACGTAACGTATGTGCTAATTAACTAAGTAACTGTGGAACAAACAGAATTCTAATGTCCTATTCTGAGCTTTACTTTCGACATCATCTTGGTTTTTGGAGGTGCCTTCATAAAGAGTAGCATTTGGTCACTTCAACATGGTACAATGCCCAGTATGCTTGTCTCGCTAGATCAATTACAACTGAGTTGATAGTTTGATCTACACTAGGTGCTCCATACTTTCGGCCTTGTGCCACATCCAAACTACGCTTAGAAAATCTCCATAAATTGTAGTTAACTATAATCATGTTTACTAATAATAAGTCATCGGCTTTATCTTGTATCCAAAAATTTAATTTCCTCTTTGCTGATTGCTTCCTTTATGTTGACGGTGTTGATGGCTAAATTTGCGGCCAACGTGCAGGTTCAGGACAAGAAGCTTCCAGTTTCACCAAAACCTGCTCCCGTCATCTATTCTCTAACGCCGTTTGGCTCTGCAACAGTTGGTTGGAAGCGAAAAAAAATCAGAGTAGAACAAAGACCGATGGCCTGAATCTGTTTAAGGTCGACCTCAACTTGCCAGCAAGTGACGTAGACACTTGATTTCTTGACCTTCCTCTGCGGCACATATGGAATGAAACATGCAGAATTCAGTTACTCTGTTATAATTTTGAGTGGCGCCTTCTGTAGCATGTCTGTCATGCGTAGCTCTCTTCATCCGCTGGTTCAACCGTTGAGAACTGTTGTAATCGTCACCCGCTTTCTTCTACCGTTGGGGTCTGGGGTCGGTCACGCTTAGTCTGGGTCCTCGACTTCGACCTTGCCGCTAAGGGTGGCCCTATCAGGAGTTTAGAACTCCCGATGGTGTCACTCTCAAAGTCATTGGACCACAAAACCTCTCCACCACAAGGAGAGACCATTTAGTAGCTTGCAATTAAAACAAAAATAAAAGCTTCAAGAAAGACTCTTCATTTGTAAATTGCATTTTAAATCTTAGGTGGCACTTTTGTAAGGTAGCTATATATGTATATCTGCTAATTAAGGTACCTACATATGTATGTAATTTTTAAGGTAACTACGTATGTATATATGCTAATTAGGGTAACTACATATGTATATAATTTTTAAGGTAACTACGTATGTATATATGCTAATTAGGGTAACTACATATGTATATAATTTTTAAGGAATCTACATATGTTTATATGCTAATTAAGGTACCTACATATATATGAAATTTTTAAGGTGCCTACGTATGTATGTATGTATGCTAATTAGGGTAACTACATATGTCTATCATTTTTAAGGAATCTACATATGTTTATATGCTAATTAAGTTTACCTACATATGTATATATGCTAATTTGGTATCAGTCGCTTCAATGACGACAAAATGATCAAATTTAAAATATAAATTTTTTGTCCATTTAAAATACTACATTTATTAGAAAATATATTCATTTTAATTACAGGAGTTATAAAAAATGACTTTCTTAATTTCTTTCTGTCACTGAAATCAGACAGCCTTTCTGGTATGTCTTTTTCGTCTTTCCTCGTGAGGAAAACGGAAGAGTACATTATTTATGAGGTTTTGGCTACAGTCGTGCTAACTAAGTAACGGTGGATTAAGCAGAATTCTAATATGACATTTTGAGCGCTTTACTTTCTGGCTTTGTGCAAATGTCTTCTGTATCAATTATCAATTAAGCTAACTTATTCTAGTCTCTTTTATCAACTGAACCTCGTCTAGTGGATAAGAATAACGTTCATCTGGAAGTCGTGGCTTTAATACCTGAGTTCGGTAGGGCAGAAATATAAACGGTTTTAGCAGCGTAACATCGTTCTGAAAATATATTCAGTTTAAATACAAAAGAGGTCAAAATGATTTTACAAGGATTTTCTTTTCCTTTTAACCAGGTGTTGAATACAGACAGAAAGATGACCATTTCAATTTCATTAAATTTGTGTGTGTGTATGTGTGTTTCTTGGCGTGTGTATATGGCAGACCTAAGAATATTTCTAAAAATATTTTTTAAAAATAAAAAAAAATTATTGTTTCTGATCCGAAAACGTTCAATAAAATCTCATAATTATTTGACATTCAATGTTTAAAAAATTAAGTTTTGTTTTGTTGTTTTATTCGTTCTAAACTTAATTATTTTGTTGCTCAGCCCTGGGTATGGGTTGTCCAACATCAGTGAAAGGGGAATGTATTATTCCAATGTCTTATTTAAAACTCAGTCAAATTGTGCGTGTATGCGCGTGACGCACGCAGACGTGTGTGCGTGTATGTGCATTAAATGTCACAAACACATGTAAGTCATTCACGCACATCACAGACATAAACACATGCATTACATACGTGCATACAAAACTATACGCAGCTAGTGTATGCCGGACAGAGAAGCAGATTCGCTTTTATAATATAGATCTTTATTATTATTATTATTATTTGCATATGTTAGGTTTTCTACTTTGTATTCTGTAGAGCCGGGTCTAAACTATGGTCCTTATGACCTATAGGAGAATTGTCATGTAACTGATAGCACTTTTCTTGCGTAAATATCTTGTGTATCGATCATCAATATCCGCTGATTAAGCAATTAAAGTTACCTTAGTCTAGTCTCTTTTATCCACTATACCTCGTCTAGTGGACAGAAATAACGTTCATCTGGAAGTCGTGGGCTTAATTAATACCTGACCTAGTTAGGGTATAAATATAAACGGTTTTAGCAGTGTAACATCGGTTTGAAAAGGTTGAATTGCCAAGTTTGAAAGTTTCCAAGAAGAGAACAAAGCTACCATTTAACATTTTTAGAAGCTTACCAAATTCTATAGTCACCCAAGGAATGCTGGACAGTCCACTGTTCATAACTAACTTGTTCTCTTTTTAGTACTTCTCAGCTTCATGGGTTAATACGTTGCTACGTGAATTTGGCGGCATAATAACTGCGAGTTCAATCCCTGGGTTGGGTAGAACAGTTTTAGACTCAGTGGTAAAAGGTTGAGCAGCAATTGAAGTTTTTTTCTTATTGAACAGAGAAATTAATGCCTTCCGGCCTAGATATAGAACATCTTATTAAATGTATTTTTCGACATTATCGAACTACATTCTCTAAGCTGGGAAACCAACTTTTATCCAGGATTTTATCCGCTATAATAAATCTTATAGTGGTAAAATCCAATGTCTGATGAAAACGCATTAATTCGTTACAGTTTGTGTATGAACATAATGCCAGCAGATATAGACCAGCGAAAGCACCAACAGGGGAGGTGCATTTTATAAAAAGGGTAACTGAGCCTTGCTTTACTTTACAGACCTTCGTGGCTAAAAAGTGGTTTCCCAGGATAAGGAAATGCAAGTTTTAGCCTTAGCAAGAGGTTTGTTTTCGTTTTGGTGGGCATCAATTTCACTGTTTAAAAAAGGAAACGGTGTTGTCCCCTCAGATATATAAGTTATGTGCCATGCGTGATACATGCTTAGGCGATCATGTATCTTTCGATACATGACTGACGAGGCAGATTTTTCACGCAGTAGGTTGCCATTTCTTTCAGCGGTAGAATACGGTCTGTCCTGCTGTTTGCCCATAGCTGGGGGGAGAAGAAGAGAATTCATACCTTTCTCAAGAGTATTAGCCCGTAAGTGAATGCAATGGATTTGACTGGAATTCGAACTCGGCTCTCAGATTCCTCAATTCAAGCCGCTATCCATTACTCCAACGTGCCCCCTCAGATATATGCATACTCTAAAATAACGTTTATCTTAATAAAGTAACAATTAAAATCCTCATTTATTGATGTATAATTGTAATATCTTCTTCCCAAATATGGATAAAATAGCAGGATAGACTACAGCTTTGTTTGGCAACCATTCTAGCGAAAGGAAACTTTGAATACGTGCTGCGTTGTAGCTGCTGCCTATTTAGGCAAAAGCTGGAAGAATATAACTCCAAAAACAAAATAGCGGGACAGACTTGGGTGGCAACCATTCTAGGAGAAGAAAACTCTGAATTCAAAACCACCTGCTGCCTTGTAGGTCCTGCCTCTTTATGCAAATAGGGAAAAGGTAACTTCACAAACAAATCCAGAGTAAGAACAGGGTAACCCCAACATCGGCAATGAACCGGCAAGCCATTGCAATATTCTGCCTTGAGTGTCACCATGAACCATGGGACGGAGGAGAGTGGTGATCAATTCGGCGGTGCAAAATGCGCTAACGGAATAAAATGAATGAATATCATCATATAATAACGAAAAAAAATTCAAATATATACATTAGTCACATGTAAGTAAACCCCTCACTAGTCACTTGAGTGATCTTAGTTCGATAAAGAAGCACTTATACTCAACTCCCCTTAAGAAATTTCTTTGTAGATAATACTGTCACTTTAAAAACATTCCACTGTAAAAGACGGTTACAGATAACGGAAGTACTTTATATGAAACGGTATATAGACCTACAATGAACGTTAGTTGCATGGAAACCAGTCTCAGCGTTATTAGGATGTTTTCGTAGGCAGTGCAACATGGAATTACAATTACATCTATACTACACAGCTTAGAATGCAAGCGCAACAAAATATACTAACGACGGACTGCTTGAAAATGGCTACTGAATTAGCTGAAAGCGATTTGGTGAATAATCACTAGGGAGAGTTTCTACACGCTCTTTGTCCTCATAAAATAAAGCCTGTAAGGACTCTAGAGAAATGAATAAAACAAGTCATAAATGTAGCTCACACACAAACCCAAACACACACATACCACATATATATATATATATATATATATATATGTATTTAAAATCAGGAGGTCGATTAAAATACGCGACCATGGTTTCGACCTGACGGTCACTTCGGGCGATACTTTTAAAATGACCATATTAACGCTTTATTTAAAAAAAAAATCACAAAGAAACCTACCTAAGAACGTTACAGATTTTTTTTTAAATAAAGAGTTAAATTGGTCATTTTAAAAGTATCGCCCGAAGAGATCGTCAGGTCGAAACCGTGGTCGCGTATTTTAATCGACCTCCTGATTTTTAAAATTAAAAGCTCTACATGTCATTTTTATTTTTACTCATTTTTTTTCTCGCGTGTATTGAACACTTTTTAATACTATTTTTTCCTGGTCTGATTCAACTCTGACCATTAACCTTCATATATATATATATATATATATATATATATATATATATATATATATATATATATATATATATATATATATATATATATATATATATTGGTGTAGAGAGAAAGAAAGCAAAGAGAGGGGGTACTGAAAATTTCATACCCTAATCCACAATCTCTTATTAAAATAAGATGTTTGTAAATTTGACCTGATTTTGTGATGTGGACCAGGCTGATAATTTTTCAGGGCTCTCTTGATGTCAAATATTGCTGACTAGATAGATAAATAGATTTTCCCAAATGAAAGACAGTAACCGCATCCGCCCGTCTTGAGAGACGATGGAGTAGCGCGGTGCGCTACGAGCCTGGGCGGGATATATGGAGAACTAGGGCTATCCAGACGTTTAGTTCCCATTCTTGGCCTTGCTAGCAGAGTTCAAAGGAGAGGATAAACCAATATAGTTTGGTACCAACGCGGCTGCAGGAGTTGCCGGAAGGTTACACAAAGTGCCGTCCATTAGCCTTTGGGGCTACTCTCCGGGTTTGAATTCAGAGTTGTCCTTCTCCTAGACCAGTTGCCATCCAAGACTATAGAACCCGGTCTGTCCTGCTATTTACCTATAGTCGGAGGGTATTAGCACCTAAGTGAATGTAATATATTCGACTGGAATTCGAACTCGGCTCTACGATTCCTCAATCCAAGCCGCTACCCATTACTCTACCGTAAATACAGTAACAGTGCTGTTATGCCTAGTCTGTTGACAACAGTGCCCCCTCTCTCAAGTCAAGTCTCATAGACACCACGGTGAACTACACCGTGGTGTCTGTGAGACTTGAGAGGCTACAGACAGACAGGGAATACATGCCTATTCATTATATATTATTCAATGTTTCACTGTCATAGGGAATATTTTTTCAATTAAATGACTACTGCTTTAGTTAAAGAACTGTTATATATATATATATATATATATATATATATATATATATATATATAGAGAGAGAGAGAGAGAGAGAGAGAGAGAGAGAGATGTAATTGTGATTTGAACAGGTTGAGATAGATTGATAGATAGATAGATAGATACGAACAAACATAGATAGATAGATAGATAGATAGGTAGGTAGGTCGACATAAAGCTAGATATTATTTGCGGTAAACCAAAACAGATTTAATTGACTATTCGCTTTTGAATCAAAGGTAAAGACTGTGGAGTGGGGGTGACCATAAATGTCTAGCCACTTGTTGAATTCTTTTGAGACAATTTGGCAGCAAATCCTATTGTCGAATCATTTCTTGGCGTTTGCCAATCTCCTTTGTTTTTGGTCGGCAGCAGTTAATGTTTGGCAAAATTGACAACACGTTTTTTGGATTGGGTGCCATGGGAGGAATAATTCTGAATTCTTTCCTATTTATTGTACATGTTTTTACACATACGTCCTTTGACAATTTTTACTTTCTTTTTCTTTTCTTATACCTTTGTGACGTTTCTTCTGTAATTCTCTTCTTTCTGGGATATTTTTTTTTATAAAATTTCTTCCAAATTTCTCTTCTTTCTGGGATATTTTTTTTTATAAAGTTTCTTCCAAATTTCTCTTCTTTCTGGGATATTTCTTTTTAATAAAGTTTCTTTCATATTTCTCTTCTGTATGGAATTTTTTTTAATAAATTTTCTTTCAAATTTCTCTTTTCTCTGGATATTGTTTTATAAAGTTCCTTCCATATTTCTCTTCCCTCTGGAATATTTTTTATCAAGTTTTTTTGATATATCTCTTCCTTCTGGAATTTCTTTTATAAATTTTCTTTTCTCCCATATTTCTTTTCTTTCTGGAATTTTTATAAATTTTCTTCCATATTTCTCTTCTCTCTGGATTTATTTATAAAGTTCCTTCCATATTTCTCTTCTCTTTGGAATTTTTTTATAAAGTTTCTTCCACATTTTTCTGAAATCGTTTCTTTATGTTTTTTTTTCTTTATTTTCTTCTTTTTCGGGTCAATAATCCATTCCTTACATATTGCTTTTCTTTCCGTTTTTGTTTCCGATTCAGTTTTTTTATTTTCTTCATTTCTTTTGTGCTTGTTAAGCCTCGAACATATTTTTCTCAAACATTTTATTTACGATTTTCTTTTTATATTTGTCATTTTTTAAATTTTTCTTTCATATTTCTTTTCGTTCGTATTTTCTTTCCAACATTACTCCCTTATTTTTCTCATTATTTCTTTACGAAGGCAGTTGTTAACTGCCAGTCTCCCGAGTCTCAAGCGATCAGCACAGACGTCTTCCAAGGTTCGCTTCTTGGCCCAACCCTCTTCCTACTTTACACAAATAGATCTGCCTAAGAGTATATTCCGATCATTTCTGTATATATATGCGAATAAGGTGACGGTATAAGGGGTACACCTTCAAAATCCTAGATCATCAGAGCTTCGCAGCTGATCTCTCCTCTCACTTTGCCCTAACAACTCAATGGCGGGAAAGCTGGCTGGTCACATTCAATGTCTCGGAAATTATGAACAAACAGAACTAATTCAAAAAGATTTTTATTTATTTATTTTAATGCCACGTCTCTTTAGGATTTAAATGATCACAATGAATGGATGTTCACTCAGGGAGGCCCCGTGTCTTGAGCGCCTATTGGGCCTTAAATACAATCCAGACCTCAAGTGGAACTCGTATATACGATCCATTGCTAAAAATGCTGGAAGAATTGTAAAGTCTCGCACATATTTTTCTCAAACAGGTTATTCTTCATTTTTTAAATCTTTCTTCCATATTTCTTTTCGTTCGTTTTTTCTTTCCAACATATATTTCCATATTTTTCTTTATTTGTTGTTTTTACGATATTTCTTCCTTTTTTTTACATGTATTATTCTAAATGTTATTTTTTACTGGATGCCCATGTTTGATCAGACGCCCCGTTTTCTTAAATAGTGGGAATTGTCTACCGGCTTACGCATTTGATGCTCAATAAAGAAAATGTATTTTCCGACAGATTACGAAGCTGCTTCCCCATTTGTAAAGGAAACCATCACAGAGAGCACAACCAAACGGACGAAGGTTTCTCCTATAAATTGTAGGCGCAGGTTCGATCCTTACCGGAGAGCACATTTTCTCTAGAATGCGTAGAATGGTTGTCGTAATTGCCACTGTTTAAAAAACAGAGCGTCTACTCAAATACTGAAATAACGTTTTGAGTAAGAAATAATATAAGATCAAGAATAAAGTAATTTAAATAGGTTTTTTGTGGTACAGAATTTAATAATAGTATTTTTTTATAAAAGAAAAAGTTTAAAAAAAAACCAACCGGTTTCGTCCCAGGACTTATCAAGTTTATTTTTCTGGGAATAGAAAATTTATGAAAGCGTGTAAATTAAATTAACGAATGGAATGGAATTGGAAAAAATGTATTTCAAGAAACTAGAGTCCAATAACATTCAGACCCAGTAAGCATCCCCTCTGTTTACAAAGGGATCTGATATGCAAGGACTCTAGAACCTTGAGGTGAAATGTGAAGTGGGACCTAGATAAAATCAAAAAACGGTCCGCACTAAAATTAACCACACATTTCCTACTATTTATTACATGCTCAGCAGAGCCAGAAGTATTGGTTAGTTGGGTCTTCCTGGCAGCCGGATTCAATATCTCGGGGGGTAGATGTTTTATTCTCGAATCCAAACGCTGGGATGTTAAAAATAATTAAATGCTTAAGCATTTATAAGGTAACCAAAAAAGTCTTTGCCATTTTTTACGTCGTGTGGGAAGGAGTGATTACTGATACGCAAATGAATGCGTCACGTGCCGGGAAAGCGGTGTGGATGCGGGCATTGCTTTTTACCAATGCAGGTCCGTTACGCACGCACATCAGTTATAGCTCGAGCACTGGCGAAGAAACATGGCTGTGTCGAAACAGCTTGTTGTCTGCTTTAGGACTTTAAGGTCGGCGTGTCAGCAGCCGCGTCAAGTCCCCAAATACGTCAAACCTTAGGGATAAGTGAGTGAACATAACATCAGGCATTGTTTCCAGAAGTTCAGGTCGGGAGATCTGTCTCTTTGAGACGAACCCTGCAGTGGCTGACCACTGGTCCTGGATGATGAGGTCCTGAAGGCAACCAGTCATATGCTTGCCGAACGCTTCCACGTTTCTGATGAAACAGACTCCACCTACACCGCATAGGGAAGGCGTACAAGTTGAGCAAATAGTTAATCCGCGCCCTGTCAGAAACCAACAAGCAACAACAAGTAACATCCCGTGTCTCGTTGCTTTCTCGGCTCTGCAACGTACCCATATTTGATCAGTGACGAAAAATGGGTCATGTATGACACTTCCAACCATGTCATTTATTGGTTTTCCCAAGGGACCCTATGCCAAACATCAGAAAATCACCTCCTCATCCACGCTCTTCTCTGTATCTGGTGGACTAGTCGACAAGAAGTGCACTAGGAGCTGTTACCAACGGGTCAAGCCATCACTGCGGGCCTGTACTCATAGAAGTTGGAACGTGTGCGACAAGCACTGAAGCAGAAGGAATCAGCATTGGTTAATCGCAGGGGTGTACTGTTCCTCCATGACAATACCAGGCATCATGTGGCGCGGGTTGCCAGGGATACCATAAGGCGACATGACTGGGAGACACTGAACCATCCACCTTACTCCGTGTAACTTGAGCCAACAGATTACCACCTCTTCTATTCTCTGGACAACCACCTTCGTGGGAAATCCTTCGCAAATGAGGCAGACTTGCGGCAGACACTCACAGGTTTATTTGCGTCCAAGACACCTGATTTTTACCGCCAGAGCTTTGTGCAGCTGGAGGCACGTTGACAAAACGTTTTGGATGTCGATGGGGATTACTTTGACGACTAGCGGTATGTCAAATCTACTGTATAGCTTCTTCCTTTTTTAAAACTAATAAATATAAAACGGCAAGGATATTTTTGGTTACTTTGTATATCTTAAGAGCAGGTTTTCCATATTTTTTCTTTATGAATTTTGATACATTTTTTTCAGTTTCTTATGTATTTGTTGGTGATTCTTATAAATCTTGCTTCTGTCGTTTTTCACTTCAAGTATTAGGTTGTTCAAAAATAATGTCTGATTTTAGTATCAACTTTAATTCCTGAATTGCTGTATTTAAACAGTATTTAAATCAGTGAAAACAGGAACCCTGAACATATACACATTTCTTCGATCGGATTACAATGTTATTTAAGCCTTTACAATAAAACTCTGAATCTCTCTATATTTCTGAGATGAGATATTGTAACTATTTACACTATTTACATTGTTCGGATGGTTGTCCTCATCTTTATTGTCATATTCATGAGGTTTCGGCAGTTGTAGGCCCCGATCTTCTTCAGGCGATATATGTTAGAATTTAGGACCGCACCCTGTATTTAGTTCATGGGGTAGATTATTCTAGTTCCACGTGCCATGCATTTTCTAGATATTTCAGTTTCAGTTAATTCCCTTTAGTAACTCGAATCTTCAATTTTTTTCCCCACTTCTACTGTGGCCAGGTATTGAACTTACAACTCTTTGGGTCAGGTCACTGGATTACTTTAACCAACGCTTTTATCCATGGCAGAGTCGGTTGAAGAAATTCAGTAATGAAGGAAATGTGTATACAATAGTAATCCAAGGAAATAATAATAATAATAGTAATAATAATAATAATGATAATAATAATAACAATGATAGTAATAATAATAACGATATTTAATAATAATGAAAATAATGATAATGATGATAATAATAATAATAATAATAATAATAATAATAATAATAATAAGTGAAATTAATGGGGCCAATAAAATGTAGGCTATCAACACATTTGCTATACCCGTAGTAACATACAGTTTCAACTTTATTAAATGGAAGTTGAATGACATTAAAATATTGGACGCCAAGACCAGAAAAATGCTTACCCAAATGAGGAGGCACCACCCGAAATCAGATGTTGATAGGCTGTACGCACCAAGAGCTTTAGGTGGCCAAGGTCTAATCCAACTTGAACTAACAATAAAAGCTACAAAAATCGGCTTGAAAGCATACCTCACAAAAACCAATCACCCTCTCTTACAAATAGTAAAACACCAAGTCCACTCTATCAACAAAGAAGCTGCACACTTCAAGAAACAGCTTAATACATCTGAAATCCTACCAACAAAAAACGAAACGAATGCCATCTACACCAAACGAGTAAAACAAAAAGCAAAATAACTTGGCCAAAATAAATTATGAAAAAAAGGGAGGACAAGGCGTTGCATGGCAAATACTTAAAGAGATCGAAAGGAGCAGATGTGGACCAACAGAAAACACATCAGTGGCCGAGGAGCACCGGGTTGAAAGCTAAGACAGAAGGCCTAATTATTGCAGCTCAGGACCAAAGCCTCTAAACCAGATCCCGTCACTGTCACATAATCAATGATGGAACTAATCCGAAATGCAGGATCTGTAGAAAATATGATGAAACTATCGACATAAGGTAGCGACACATATGCACTTGAAGATATACAAGAAGCACAAAATCGAAACCACTGAGAGATGATATGAGCACCAACCAGACCAAAATAACGATGTAACTATCCTCTGAGGCATGCCATTTCAAACTGACAGGGGAATAACAGCCAAGAGACCTGATATTATCATAAAAACCAACAGACCTGATATTATGATAAAAGACAAGAAACTCAGGAAGTGTATGCTTATTGACACCTCCATGAATATTATCGAGAAATTGTTCATATACAAGGACCTGGAGATTTGGGAATGAAGACAGACTATACAAATAGTAATCGGAGCTCTGGTCCTCGTGCGAAAATGAATGAACAATTTTACTCAGAGTTTCCCAGGTAACATCAACATACAAGTTGCCCAGAAGATCGTCCTACTAGGAACATCCCATATACTAAGAAAAGTGCTATCAATTAAATGAAAATTCTCTTATAGGACCCAAGGACCATAGTTTGGACCTGGCTCTACAGGATACAAAGCAGGAAACACAACATACTGTTATAGTCCAGGTTAGGATCAAGGAAGAACAACACGAGCACAAGAGTAGAAATAACGAAGATATATTACACGGAATAATAATACAAGAGGTGAAAGGTGTTAGTATGACTGTCAGTCTGGTTTGGAGTGAACTACTATCGGCTCGACTCGATTCGTCCCTCTCTCTTGAGAGGCGTAGTATACATAGTGTTAGGAAGAGTTCATTCTGTAGTTATAGGTAAGGACCCATAACACCCCCCTCCCAAGCTTTTACCTCGCAGGGGTCTTTAATATTTTTTCCTCTTTTCTCAGTGTAGACTTCAGGTATTTGTCGCCTGTTGTTCTTGAACCTTAGTACGAAAACATTTTCCTGCGTAGAATTCGATTCTGTTCTGGTTGACAGGTAAAATTCGTGTCTTCGTTACCACTGTTAAGGTTGGGGTCCAAAAAAACATTTTTCTTTTTTTTTTTATCTTTGCGTAGAACTTGTTTTTTTTTTCAATACCTCTGTCGCCTCTGTTATGGACAACCGATAGCAAAAAGTTTAAAAAATTTTTTTTTTAGATTCTCCGCGTAGAATTCGTTTCTTCAATATCCTCGTCGCCACTGTTATGGTCCAGGTTAGGACCAAGGAAGAACAACACGAACACAAGTGTAGAAATAACGAAGATATATTACACGGAATAATAATACAAGATGTTGAAGGTGTTAGCATGACTGTCAGTCTGGTTTAGAGTGAACTACTATCGGCTCGACTCGATTCGTCTCTCTCTCTCTCTCTCTTGAGAGGCGTAGTATACATAGTGTTAGGAAGAGTTCATTCTGTAGTTATAGGTAAGGACCCATAACACATACACAAATAATAATAATAGTTAAGAGAAAAGCGCGATTTAAGAAAAGATTAAAAAAGAAAAAACAATGTTTCCCAATGTTTCGACTTGGAAAGGAACCGACTGAAATTTAATAAAAGTTTTTTTTCCCACCAAATCAAAGAGTGTGCAATGGGGATCCTTATGGTAATGTTTATAACATCAACAAAATACATCACTCGCCAGCGGCGTGAAGTAGGTAAACCACTGATAGTGGTGGACTACTTAGACAGGATATTGCCTACACTTACAATAGTGTCCAACGTATGCATGAGGATTGGGACTTACCCATTAGTGTTCATAGATACGGTATATAGCAGCCGTTAACTTTGCAAATGTCTTTATGACAAGTTTCTACGAAAGATTACTTGAAGCTTTCAAATAAGCCAGAACTTTACTTGTGATTTATTGATGATATTATCTTTATCTGGGAAAGTACGCAGGAAAGTTTATTAAACTTTTTACAATTTTGTTATATTTTTGCACAAAAGAATAATTTTCGACCACAAATAAAATTTACATCTAGTTTCTCCAAAGCTAATGTTGAATTTTTAGTCACTAGAGTAAAGTGTTCTCAAGGAATCGTCTGATGACTTATTTTTTTGTAACCCTACCTCATCACACATTTACTGCTACTGCCGTTCTGATCATCCTTATCATACGATAAAATCAAACCTGAAGTGCCAGTTTTTGCGCAAAAAATTACCCGGTAATCTTAAAAGTTTAGAATATTTTAAGAATTCAAATATTTTATTGAATTGGCTTTATAACCTTACTTAAGAAGACGCTTGTCGGGAAAATGTTAGTAAATTTCGATCGCATATAAAATTTACATCTAGTTTCCCCAAACCTAGTGCATTTTTAGACTCTCAAGTAAAGTTCTCAAACAGTCGTCTAAAGACCGAATTATTTTATAAGCCTACCTCATTATACATTTACCTAAACCGCCGTTCTGATCATCCTTACCACACGATAAAATCAACCCCGAAGTGCCAATTTTGACGCATAAGGCGAATTTGCACGGAGATAAAAGATTATTGGAAGCATGTTAATGATTTCATTCGGCATTATCTTAAGAGCGGATTATCAAGAATCGCGACTGAAACAAATTGCCAATGAAACAGCTAAAAATGAAGATTTCCATAATTTTATAGCAGGTCAAAACTTCGAAAAACATATAAAAAAAAATTCTGATCGATATCCCATTAGTCATCAAATGGCACCGAAATTTTGATGGAATATTGAAAATACTACACGACAACTATGAACACATGGCACAAAAATATCCACATTTTAAAGAGAATTTTTCCCAAGCCACCTTTTAAAAAGAAATAAAAAAATCACACATATTTTAACAAATGTAAGCGGCCACACTCAAAAGAACATTCGACTTTCGGATAGTTGTACTCCCGAAAACACTCATAGAAGAGGAAAACCTTGTTCATTGGGCAACATGGGTCAAATCCATTCTGTCACAATTTCAAAGAGAAACATCACAATTTCTACAGAGAGTGGCAGTTGTAGTGATTCCCATTTAATATACGCCGCCCAATGTACCAAACATGACGTGACTTATGTGGGTTGCAAAACGGAAAAATTAAATAAAAGCTTCAATGGACACAGGTATGATGTCAGGTACAGCAATGTGACATCAACGGAGATTGCAGATTTTATTACAAACGAGTGTAATTTCGACAAACATCTTAAGGTGAACACTCTGAAAAAATATTCAGAATCTACCGACCTTTCGACCCTTAAAACAGAAAGTAGCAATTGTACTGATTCCCATTTAATATACGCCGCCCAATGTACAAAACATGACGTGACTTATGTGGGTTGCAAAACGGAAAAATTAAATAAAAGATTCAATGGACACAGGTATGATGTCAGACACAGCAATGTGACATCAACGGAGATTGCAGATTTTATTACAAACGAGTGTAATTTCGACAAACATATTGCACAAACACATTGCACAAAAATATCCGCATTTTAAAGAGATTTTTTTCCAAGCTGCCTTTTAAAAAGAAATAAAAACATCACTCAAATTTTAACAAAAGTAATCTCGTCTCAGGAAACAGGTACCCGACACCGTTTTATACGGGACCTACGGGGATTTTCAGGCCGACCCTACGAGCTCGGATACCCTACATTAAATTCGGCCTTGTGCCACATCTGACCAGCACACTTCCGAAGTAATCCGTAGAGTGATCTTCTCGACCCGGAGGAATGAACAGAATGAGAGGAGAATTCCTTAAGATTTATACTAAGCTGTTTGATTAATTCCTCTTAGTAACGAATCAACTAACGGAAAAAAAATCAAGATAAACAAGATCACCATGATATTAAGAACGTTTCAGTTTCATGCCTTCACGCTGGCGGTGTTTCATTCGTTTTGAAGCGTTCATTACCAGGGCAGCCATTTTTTCATTACAAGTCATAGGGTGTTTTTTGTAGAGACCCTGTGCGTGTGAGGTATTTTGGTGTATGTCGGAGCGAATGATGATGGATAGATACTTATTAATGAGTAAATTGTAACGAATGAATGGGTCGTGAATTTGGCTAGCTAGGTATAAGATAGTGTCGACTAGCCTTGACCCTCTTCCCCTTTTTTCGACCTTGTGCCACAATTACTGTATTTAATTAGTATGAAATCGTAGACAAGCAAAGTTTGTGCAAAGACTTGTAAGTTTTTTTTAAATTTATATATTTTTATACTTGAAATTTCAAAAGAATATATAACTTGAAGAAGATAGACATTCCGTTGAAATATTGTTTAACATTTTCAAACGCAGTTTTTCTTTTCTTTATTTTTTTCTTAAATCGCCATCTTTTAACTGTTGAAAAATATTGGAAGAGTTAAGTCAATCATTTTGTTTATTATTATTATTATTATTTAAAAAAAACCTGTTAACGAATTCAGTAATACAAATCTTGTAAAAATAATTTCCAGGGCGACAATTTAATTCATGGGTTCTGATACGTTGCATATTTTATGCTCACGTGATCATTTCTCGTCTGACGCCATTAAAAAAATGTTCTCAACGTCCTAATTGTGAAGCGAAATTAGTATTCTTGCTATCGAAGCGACACCAGGTCTGTAATACCAACCACTCAATCATCTATTTATCTATTGTCTCTATCTGTCAACACAAACATTCCATCTTATTAATTGAGGATAACTTACATAACTGAATTAATGTCTTTAAACAGTGTTTAAATCGGCCGAAATAGGAACCTTGATCGTCTATACATTTTTGCTATCCATTTACAAGGTTGTTTATACCTTTACGATGAAACTCTAAAGGTTTGGACACCAAGAAATCTTTTAATGCAGTTTCTGCATCTTCTTTGAAACGGAATGTCTTTTGGCTTAAAAGAATTGCCATGATGCTTGAAAAAATGGTAGTCAATCGGCGAGAGATCAGGGGTTTGTGGCGGATGTGGCAAAGTCTCGTATCCCAAGTCGTTGAACTTCTGCAGTGTCATCCTGGTAATATGTGACCGAGCATTGTCATGAAGCAGAATTGGACCACTTCGATTAACCAGCGCCTTAACGAGTTGCTTACCTGAATGTGATTTTTATCCAGTTGCTGACATTAAACCTCGGCAGTGGAATATATACGACATATTATAAAAATGCCTCCATTCATCTTCTTTTATGTACCATATTATTTCATCACGTGGGCGATCATAGTTCTCCACAACGTCTTTTCGTCTAAGTAATCTTTTTCCCTTTACTATCCCTCCTTGTTCTACTAGATTATTCGAGAAATAATGTCCGATTTTAGAATCAACTTTTGTTCCTGAATTAATGTCTTTAAACAGTGTTTAAATCGGCCGAAATAGGAACCTTGATCGTCTATACATTTTTGCTATCCATTTACAAGGTTGTTTACGCCTTTACGATAAAACTCTAAAGGTTTGGACGCCAAGAAATCTTTGAACGTAGTTTCTGCATCTTCTTTGCAACGGAATGTCTTTTGGCTTTAAAAAGTGTCAAGATGCTAGAAAAAGTGGTAGTCAGTGGTCGAGAGATCAAGGGAATATGGTGGATGTTTGTTTTTAACAGTAAGTTTCACCCTGTACAAGGCCCGGAGGTCACTCAAGGTAGAGGGTTGCGATAAGGGATAGTTTATATGTACATGAGAGGGAATATAACGGTTGACTCTAAAATTGAACAGGTTATAGTGATCGGAGGAACATCCTCTAAGGAGTCTGTTCCATACAGCAATGGTTGGAGGGAAGAAGTTGTTTGAGTAGAACTTACTTATCGCCAATGGAATACGGAGGGAATGTGGGTGGTTTGATACTATGTAAGTGGCATGTCGGATCTTAGCCGTGAAGATCTGACCTTGTGGAAGCAGGAGCCGAGCCTTGTCATGAAGCAGAAATAGACGTCGTTTTTTCACCATTACCGGTCGCTTTTTGCTTAACTGAATATGTATTTCATCGAGATGTTGGCAGTAAACTTCGGCAGCGATGCTCTGGTTAGATTCCAGAGAGCTGTAATAGATAACGCCAATGGTAGACCACCAGATAATCACCATAATCTCCAGGTGGTTGAATTTTGGTTTTGGAAAATGTTTGGGTCTTTCGTCCTGATCATGCCATTGAGCCAATCGTTTACGATTGTCATCAAGGATCCATTTGTCATCACAAGTGACTATTCGACCAAGAAATGGTTCATTCGAATTTCACAGATGTAGCATCGAACACACTAATATATTAATATATTTAAACAGGGGCACCTCGGCGTGGTAAAATGGTTAGCAAGTTTGTCTCGCTAAAACAGTTAAGATGAGTTCGATCCTCACTAGGTACCTCATACCTTCGGCCTTGTGCCACATCTAAGCTACGCTTAGAAAATCGTTAGGGCACCTCAAGGCGGTGTAATGCTTAGAAAGATTGTCTCGCTAGAACATTTACGACTAAATAGTGAGTTCGATCCTCACTGGGTGCCCCATACTTTCGGCCTTGTGCCACATCTAAGCTACGCTTGGAAAATTACTAATATATTTAAACAGTGTTAAAATCAATCGAAATATGAATGCCGAACATCTACATTTCTGACACCGAGTTATGAGTTTATTTATTTCTTTGACATAAAACTCTAATGGTTTGAAAATTCTTGGCAAAGTGCTAGTTAGTTGGCTAGAGATCAAGTGAATATGGTGGGTGTGGCAAAGCCTCGTGTCTCAAGTCAGTGAGCCTCTGTACTGTCTTCCTGGCAACATGTGGCCGAGCATTGTCATGTAGCAAAAATGGACGTCATCGATTAATCAGTGCAACTTTCCTTTTAGTTAACTGAAAGTGCATTTCATCCAGATGCTGGTTGTAAACTTCGGCAGTGATACTCTGGTTAGATTCCAGAAATCTTTCATGGCTGACCATTCTTCTGTTGGTGAAATTTCGTTATTTTTTGAAAGTGCATGCTTCGTTATGATGAAGCCATTGAGTCAATCGTTTACGATTGTCATAAAGGATCCATTTTTTTTAAAGCTTTTCACCCCAAGCAAGGCTGGAAGCCACTAGCACGCAAGGTGTTACAGAAGGTTTGGAGGAAGAGCAGATAGGAGTGGTAAAGGAGAGGATGTGGAGAAAGATAGTGGATCGATCAAGGCAAGGGGGTTACAGAAGATTTGGAGCGAGAGCAGATAGGAATGAAAGGGGAAAGGATGTGGAGA
The DNA here is from genome assembly GCA_964036315.1 of Acanthosepion esculentum. Lineage (NCBI taxonomy): Eukaryota > Metazoa > Mollusca > Cephalopoda > Sepiida > Sepiidae > Acanthosepion > Acanthosepion esculentum. Next base: position 25,669 of record CAXIWW010000155.1, on the reverse strand, counting down.
AGGGAAGTGGATAGTTCAAGGCAACTGGAGATGTCGATTGACGTTACACTTAAATAGTTGGAGATTGTATTTGTCAGGGAAACAGGAATAAGGAAGGGAGTTCCACAGGCGAGATGTGCGAGACATGAAGCTATTGGAGTAGAAGAGACGTCTGCATCTAACAGTTTCAACGGTGAAGGGGTGGGAACGGGATGCCAGCCTCGTAGGACGTTTAAATTCACGAGGCCTAGGAACCAGCGAAAGCAGCTCCTCGGAGCAATTACCGTGAAAGTATTTAAATCAGTTAATCTTCCTCAAATAAAGTTCCAGAGAAATATATTTAAAGTTTGGAAAGATTTTTTTAATAAAAAGTATTATGTTACGTTGATGAAAATTCTCACTATGGCCGATTTTAGCGATTTAAATTCATGAGGCCTGGGAACCAGCAAAAGCATCTCATCGGAGCAATTTGTCATCACAATTATATATGCGATCAAGAAATGAATCATTCGAATTTCACAGATACAGTATCGAACACACTTCAAAACGTCGAACTCTTTGACTTTCCCTGATTTCATGTAGAACCCATTTATCGAGTTTCTTCACTTTGCCAATTCCCTAGAGATGAGCCGATATTGTCGAAATACTGACACCCATTATCTGAGACATTTATCCGGCACTTTGACGCGGGTTTTGTTCGACTAGTGTTTTCAAATGCTGATTGTCGATTTCAGATGGACGTCCTCTACCACCTTGATCTTCAAGACACATATCCCCACTGCGGAACTCCCCTATAAAACTGTACTATCCAATCACAAGTGGATCCTTCATCCCTTTTGCTCTGTTAATATTGGCAGCAGTTTGAGAAGTATTATGACCAAGCTTGAACTCATGAAAAAAAGTAAACGTATCTTCTTTTTTTTTTTTTCATTGCCAAGATGAGCGGTACATAATGTTTTAAGTTAAATTTTGAAAGCGAAGATATAAAATTAACAAAGAAGAAACATCAGGAATGAATAATATATTTTTGTGCAACTATTATAGGAATATATTAGAGCACAATTGAAAGATTTTTTCTAAAATATGACATTATTTTCTAAACAAGCTAATTTTCCGGTGTACACACAGGGTGCGTCATGTATTTGAGAACAAAATTCTGAAATAGATTGATATAAAATAAAGAAAGAAACATTAGTCATTAGGAATTATTTATATATTTTTCTGTAATTATTATAGGAATATATTAGAACACAAAAGATTTATTCGAAAATATGACCTTAATTTCTGAACAAGCTAATTTTCCGCTGTATAAACAGGGTGCGTCACGTATTTGAGAACAAACGATTGATATAAAATTAACAGAGGACATTTTTATCATTAGGAATGAGTAATATATTTTTTTCTGCAACTATTATAGGAATGTATTAGAACACTAAAAATTTATTCTAAAATATGACATTTTCTAAACAAGTTAATTTTCTGGTGTCTACACAGGGTGCGTCACGTATTTGAGAACAAGCGATTGATATAAAATTAACAAAGAGGACATTTTTATCATTAGGAATGAGTAATATTGTTTTGAGCAACTATTATAACACGATGTTAGAAGACACAAAAGTTTTATTCTAAAATCGGACATTATTTTCCAAACAACTTAGTAGTATTTTCCAGTGTATACAAAGGGGCCATCATGTATTTCGGACGAAAATTCTGAAAGCCATTGATATAAAAATTAGCAAAGAGGACATTTAATTATTTGGAATGAATGTTTGTGCAACTATTATAAGATTATATCAAAACACAATTAAAAGGTTTATTCTAAAATTGCATATAGTTTTCCGAACATCTTTATAGAATTCCTTGTATTCTTCATATCTTATAACTTTATAATGGTTTATTTTCAGATTTTTCTTTGTCCATTCTTCTAGGCTGTCATTAATTGGCAATTTCTTTATGTCTCCATAGCGTTTCTTTCATCATTTTTACTTCGTTTCTTTTGCGTTGAAGATTCTTACATATTTCTTTCAAATCGCTTTTTTCGGCTTCTTTGTTTTCTCTTCATTTTAAACAGTTTTCCACATTTCCCTCTATTCCTTTTTTTTCACGGCTTTTTTTTTATGTCTGTCTATATTGTAATTGTTTACACTATTTACATTGTTCGGGCCGTTGTCCCCATCTCAACTGCCACATTCACGACGTTTCGGCCGTTGTACGCTCCGGTCTTCTTCAGGTGATTGGAATTCCGAACTGAACCCTTTATTTCGTCCACCGGGGTAGATTATTCTAGTTCCACACGCCATGCCCATACCCGGTGTCTCGGTATCAGTTATCTCCCTTTTAACTCAACTCTCTAAGATTTTTTTTGTTCACCTCAGCTGTAGTCAGGTATTGAACTCACAACTCTTTGGGTCAAGTCATTGAATTTAAGTAACGATTCTATCTTGTGAATAAAAGCGTTGTTTTTTGTTATGTTGATTCATATCTTCTGTTCTTTTTTCTCATTGGCACTAGAATTTCTCATTGTTTTCACTTTTTATCTCTTCATAAATTTCTTTATTTTTTTCTCTTTTTATTCCTTTATTGTGTAGAATTTTATTTCCATATATTCGACATTTTTTATGTCTTTAAATAACATTCCACATTTCTATTCATTCTTTTTACATTACTTTCTAAAAAAATCGCTTCTTTTATGTTTATGAAGTTTCTACGATCTTTCTCATTGTTTCATTTTGTTTCGGGTTTTATTTCCACATGTTCGTCACTTTTACGCCTTTGTAATGTGTGCTCCATATTTGTTTTAAACATTTCACCACAAGCAAATCAATAAAGCCCCAAGGGAGGTAACTATGGGTTAGAGAATATGCGCAAAAACAATAATATTATCGAGGAGAGAGAACAATACGAGAACAGGAATTAAGAAGACAAAAGATAACGACTGACACTTAAAGGGTTGACTGGAAAGTAAAATGAAGCCGGACGAGTTTCCCACCAACGAGAAGGAACTATTAGCACAGAACATACGATTATAACTAGCTATTTCAGCTGTAAAATAATGAGACCTTACCGCCAATCTAGTACTGCGCTTAAATTCATAACGTCTAAGTACTATTGAGGAAAGTAATATTTATTTGGAATAATACAAAAATGTGGCACAAGTTCAAAAGTAGGAGATAAGTGGAGGCTGGTCATCAATCTGTCGTATGTTAAAACTTATCTAACTGCGATTGCTGACCGAAACATACCACAGTATTCCTTACACCAAAACAGCACATTCTTATATACTATTCTTACTACAGTCACCATAATACCTCAGAGTCTCTATATAGTTATACCTAGTTCTCATATGTACAATTTGTCTTCGGAGGTTGGAAATAAGAATAACAACATCTAAAAAAGAAACCCCCTTTGAGGAAAGTTCATCTGAACAATTCTATGGAAATATTTATGGAGAAGGTGCAGGGAAGATACGTTTGGACGGTAGGAAAGTTACTGAAAACGAGATGCCAGATCAGAACCAATAACATTGCAGATTATTCTTTCTATTTTATCAAGAACCTCTAAAAACATAGCAGAAGTATCAGGCTAAATGTGGCATCAATATTCAATGTACGGGCGAAAGGTAGACTTATAAATGTGCAAAATGTCCCTTCATTACATTTTAAAGACATTTTCTCACCATTTACGTTGTTTCTTTTGTGTTTATGAAGTTTCTTCATATGTCTTTATAATTTTGTCACCATCTGTCTCTTTATTCCCTTTTCCTTTGCGATTCGATTCTCCTTTTTCTTTCATGCACCGTGTCCATTCAGGACGTGACTGATCGATCACAACTCTCGACAACTTCCCATCTACCATGGCTATAAGCAGCAATAACTCCTTTTGCCAAGTATGCCGTCATCCATTTCCGCAATCCATTCACACAATCTCCACAGGTAGATGACCCGCAGCCTTCCCCTCATCTCTCTTGCCTCCGATACGCGATTTGCGTTTTCTAAGATCTCCTTCCTTTTTATATGTACAAGGAGTTTGATCGATCCCCCGTGGCTCTAAGCAGAATTTCTCCTTTTGCCAATTATCCCGTCATTCATTTCAGCAATCCATTCACACAAGCTCCTCAGGTAGATGACCCGCAGCCTTTTCCTCATCTCACTTGCCTCCAATATGCCATGTGACTTTTCTAAGCCCTCCTTCCTTATTATATGTACAAGGAATTTCGTCCATCCCCCGTGGCTCTAAGCAGCATTTCTCCATTTGCAAAGTATCCCGTCACCCGTTTCCGCAATCCATTCACACAAGCTCCTCAGTTATATGACCCGCAGCCTTCCACTCATTTCTCTTGCCTTCGATATGCCATGTGAGTTTTTTCAGCCCTCCTTCCTTATTATATATACAAAGAATTTCACCCGTCTCTTTTTTTATTCACAGGATAAGTGTTCTTTTTGTTGCAATTTTCTTTAAGACTTCCTTGTTTCTTACTATCTCCATCCACGGAATTCTCAGTATCCTTCTGTAGAACCACATCTCTGTTGTCTACAGTTTTCTTTTCATCCAGAGAGAGGTTGCTCAGCATTCACTGCTGTACAAGAGGATTGATATTACATAGAATCCAGCACTCTTATTTGTTTCTCAGGAAATTTCCCTGTTTCTCGGTAATTTAGAATTCCATATAATGTTAATTTCTTAGTTTTCATAAGTTTCATTCCATATTTTCTGCGATTAATTCCACTATATTTCTCTTCATTTTTTTGTTGCTTTTCCACATAACCTAAAAGTGCGGGAAAAGGTTATATTAAAATATCCGGCGTTTATGTTAATGGTGTGTATAGAGCAAGATCATCTGATGCAAACCACCCAATTCAGGCTGGTTTTGAATTCAGAGTTTTAATTCTATTGTTTATCACCTCAAGATTCCACTCCGACACGGCACTATTTAACCCATAGTTGGGGGAAAATTAGATTTATATTTCCGAGTCTTTGACTAACCACAGACGTAATCATTATCTAAACATTGATAAAGTGATTTCGGATATTCGTTTAGCCATTATGAAAACGAGAGAGAGAGAGAGAGAGAAAAAACGAAATTGCGGTTTTTTAATTTTATTTTTATTTTAAAATTTTGCGAAGATGGCGTTTGGGCATTAGAAGGACACAAGCTACAGTTCTCTCTGGGCAGAAGATTTCAATCGGTTGTCAAATAAATTCAAAATCCGAGTAATTTATTTGAAGGAAGATCTTATTTATAATGTAGAGTACAATTTGCACTTATTGTTCTCTACATTGCCATTAGTGAAACGAACTAAAAAAACAACAACAACAGCGAATAAAACTAATAACATCAGAATAAAAGCATTGGCAGCGAACGAGTAGAACAAGTGCAACCCGGTTTGTTCGGGGAAAAAAAAATAAGTACGAAGAATTTAGACAAAGACTAAAACAGCAAAGTTTAATTGTAACAGACCTCTGACTATTCTATTCGTCCGTCTGCCAAACTTGGCATTTTTATGCGAACATGTTGGCAATAAAACATAGGTTTACTAATTTACTATAAAACGTAAAAGATTTTGTTAGGTGCATACAAAATAAATGTCAGCCGATCTCGCCGTCTTTGTATCTTGAGTGTCGGTGAAATTCATAGTTAACTTCCATTGTCATGAACAAGAGATCTATCTCGCTATCTGTTTCAGTCTGTT
>CAXIWW010000155.1:12500-17500 GCA_964036315.1 Acanthosepion esculentum | reverse complement strand
TCTATCTATCTATCTCTGTCTGTTCATATCTGTCTATCTATCTATCTATCTATCTATGTCTGTTCATATCTATCTATCTATCTATCTATGTCTGTTCATATCTATCTATCTATCTATCTATGTCTGTTCATATCTATCTATCTATCTCTGTCTGTTCATATCTATCTATCTATCTATCTATCTCTGTCTGTTCATATCTAATCTATCTATCTATCTATCTCTGTTCATATCTATCTATCAATCTCTGTCTGTTCATGTCTATCTATCAATCTCTGTCTGTTCATATCTATCTATCAATCTATCTCTGTTCATATCTATCTATCTATCTCTGTTCATATCTATCTATCTATCTCTGTCTGTTCATATCTATCTATCTATCTCTGTCTGTTCATATCTATCTATGTTCATATCTATCTATTCATATCTATCTATCTATCTCTGTCTGTTCATATCTATCTATGTTCATATCTATCTATTCATATCTATCTATCTGTTCATATCTATCTATCTATCTGTTCATATCTATCTATGTTCATATCTATCTATTCATATCTATCTATCTATCTGTTCATATCTATCTATCTATCTGTTCATATCTATCTATTCGTTCATATCCATCTATTCGTTCATATCCATCTATTCATATCTATCTATGTTCATAGATATCTATCTATCTGTCCATATCTATCTATCTGTTCATATCTATTTATCTGTTCATATCTATCTATCTATCTATCTATCTATCTATCTCTGTCTGTTCATATCTATCCATCTATCAAATCTATCTGTGTCTGTTCATATCTATATCCCTATCTATGTTAATATCTACCTATTTATCGATGTCTGTTCATATCTATCTATATATCTATCTATTTCAGTCTTTCATATCTGTCTATATCTACTTTTGTCTACCTATCTATCTAAATTCATATCTATCTTAATGTGTTTATATCTAAACTATATGAATTTGTTCATATATACCTATGTAGGTTCGTATGTATTTATCTAATTATGTTCATATCCTTGTTCTTTCCTATCTATCTATCTATCTATCTAAGTAGGTTCATATCTAAGGCATTGACGACATCTTAATTAAGAGTGCAGGCCGAGAACAACATGCCGAACATGGTAAAGAATTAAAAAAAACAAAAAAAACAGTACGGCTTAAAAGTTGAGAAAAATGTCAATTTTTATCTAACATTAAGTATTTAGGACAAGTTATAGATGCGAAAGCCAGAAAAACAGACCCATTGAGATTGAGTGTGATAAGAAACATGCTGCCCCCAACAAATGTGCCGGTATTACAAGCATTCTTGGGTCTATCAAATTACTATGGTAATTTTATCCCAGATATGCACGTATTGAGAGTTCCTCTAAACGAATTGTTAAAAAAAGATTCCAAATGGTACTGGAATACGGAATGTCAGTCTGCTTTAGGGGAAATTAAAATAATAACATCAGACTTTAATCTGGAGCATTACGATTCAAATAAGGATATTATTGTTGCAAATGACGCAAGTAATTTGGGCTTAGAAGCTGTAATATTACATAAATACATCTATGTCTATCTATCTATCTATCTACGTCTGTTCATATCTATGTCTATCTATCTATCTACGTCTGTTCATATCTATGTCTATCTATCTATCTATCTATCTACGTCTGTTCATATCTATGTCTATCTATCTATCTACGTCTGTTCATATCTATGTCTATCTATCTATCTACGTCTGTTCATATCTATGTCTATCTATCTATCTATCTATCTCAGTCTGTTCATATCTATCTATATCTACTTATGTCTATCTATCTATTGTTCGTTTTTGCTTCAAACGACTGCACAGTATGTTAGGGTCAGTTGGGCATCGTCTGCGAGATAAAGAGCACCATGACGCAATTCACTATACCAGAAATTTGGAAACGGCATGGTATATTGCTTGACATTCTCGCCGGAAGCTCCAATATGAACATTTCAGAGTGTTTGGGTTTCAGTGCAGAGTATTCGGAAAGAGTCTCATGGTAATTATGAAGGTACGGCAGCTCGGAAAAATCTCTCTGATCGCTCCGACAAGAAAAGGGCAACTGAATTAGTGGGTGAGGGCCTCAGACTCAACACGAAGGCCTACATCAAGTGCACTGAGTAGGTAGTGCTGCTCTGGGTCAAGTGAGTGGCTGCTGGAAGACCCTAGCCTATTCATGTCTGTTAGACAATTTCTGCGACGACATCACCCTTTACATCTGGCCACCTAACTCCCCAGACTGCAACCCCATTGATTATTATGATTAACGTTTAGGAGAGGTAACAAGAAGGCAAGTTGCTACAAAGACATGAAATTGTGGAGAGCCATCATCGCCAACGTGCCGAAAGGACACGACACATATTGAAGGCAGGAGAAACAGCGAGTAACCTACCTAACGCAAATGGTGTAAATTGTGTGAATGGATAGTAGAACGGAGACTAGGAGAAATAGTAAAAGGTACGTATGTTACTTAGAGTTAAAGAAGAATAGGATGTTGTGGAGAGTCGTGATAAAAGAAGAAGCTTTATGTTGGATATCTTTTCCTTCATTAATATTTCTATATTTCTTTCTGATCCACTTCGCGAATCTCGGTTTCATCATCATGTTTTTGATTGTTGAATGTACCAATGTGTTTCGTTAAAAAGGTTGACACAACATATTTGTCGAGCTCAAATTCCATGGCGATATCGTCACTATATTTCTTTACTGTTGCTAGCGCATTGTCCAGTGCATTATTATTTTTGATAAATCAACTAAGCAGAACAAGTGACTTTTAAGCTTATTAAATCTGTGTATTCCATAACCTGTATTATTTAGATCGTTTATGAGAGGCTTTAGTGCAGTACGTACTGAATAAAAGGTGTGACAGAGAGTTTCTCTCTGCTGTTCTTTCTCTTATCACAACTAATTTCAGCGTTAAGGTGATTATTATTATTATTATTATTATTATTGTGCTTGTCTCCCCCCTTCGTTAGTGCGCACGACCGTTACGCTCTAGTTGTTTTCAGTGAGAAAATGAATGAATAAAAGAAAGACAGCCAGAAGCGTTTAACGTCTCCTGCCAATACCTCACAAATAATAGACTATTCCGTTTTGATCGCCTGGAAAGAGGGGAAAAGACCCCAAATGGTTTCAATGAGAAAAAGAAAGAAAGAATGACTGACTGACTGAATGCATGAAAGAAAGAAAGAAGCCTTTAACGGCTCCTGCCAATACCTCATAAATAATAAACGATACCGTTTTGATCGCGAGGAAACAGAGGAAATGACACTGCTTGGTTTCAGTGAGAAAATGAATAAAAGAAAGAAGTAACGATAAAAGTGTTTAACGGCTGTTTCAGTGAAATCGAAAAAGCTGTCCATTTCAAATCTTTTCATTTGTACCCACTTCTTAAAATAACAACCATCCTTCATATTTATGATTGTTATAAATTTGTTAAGCTCAAATATTTAACGATGCGATAAGGGAATTTCTACGGATATTTTATTGTCGTAGAACTCGCCATGAGCTTACTCAATCATTAACTTGAGAATTAAGATTTATCAGAATATTAAAATAAGAAAGCCGTGAAACTTTCGCGAGTTAAAATTCATTATTATTATTATTATTATCTTAAGAAACATTTTATCACACAAAAAAAATGCAATTTAGATGAAGATCTTAAGGTACACATTCTGAAAAATATATCAGGAATCCACCGACCTTTCAACTAATAAATCAACCAACGGAAAATGTCAAGATGAACACATTCCCATCATGTTACATGCGTTTTAGTTGCATTCCATTCATGTTCGTTGCATTTCATTAGTTTTGAGAGCCAATCATAATGTAGCATTATCGTTGTTTATTGCTTGGGGGCTGCCGTTTGATACAATCATTTACTAATTAGCTAGTCTGTGACATAATGTAAAATAAGTTTTTCTTCGGAAATTATTGAAAAGCTTTTCTCGGAATGTGAACAGAACTCATTAATATAAATAATTAACACAAGGATCACTCGATGAGAAGAATAACTTTTAATCTCTATCTATAAAAGGCAGGATGTGTGTTTGTGTGCAACGTATGAACGGCCACAATTTTCGACGGATTTGCACCAAAATTTACATGCACAAAGTTAGCGGAAAGGCCAAGACCGACATTGCATTTCCCAACTCCCATCGATAGTGGAAATAATCGATTTTTTCATGCTTCTACGGCAGTTTTCATGTAGTTTGCGGCCATTTTCTACTGGCCAGAGTGAGAGCCTATAGCTGGCTGCTACGAATAGGCAGGAAGATTCTATTGGTCAGCGTGAGAGCCAACAGCTGACTGACACGAATGTTAACTAGCATGTTAGCATGCAAAAAAAAAAATCGATAGCTGCATCCGTCACAAGTGGAAAAAATTTAAATCTGCATGGCACTTCACTCCAATTGGCTCATTCTCTTGCTTAAACTCAACATTGATTCTGATTCCGCAGAACTGCGTTGGGTTTGAAAAAGTATTTGTTGTTAACATTCTTTTTTCATTCGGTTATTCCAGTTACGAGTCCTTTTTTAAAGCTGATCGTTTTGTGTTCATTTTGTTTAGTTCTTTTTTCGTAACAGATTTAATGTTTAGTATAGAGCTTAGAAAAAATTCGCAGTGTAAGATAGGCAAGGGCAAAGGGCACTCCTTTAAAGGCAGGAAGGGCAAAAATATTTTAAGTCAAGTGATAGCGATTGCTGTGTGAGTCGTACGATTTTTGAATCAAGCACGGGCAACGCCGAGCCATGCTGCTAGTTATTATTATAAAAAAACAACCTGGGGAGGAATAGGCTCAGTCAGATTATTTTATTTTCGACATAAATATTTCTGTTATAGCTGCAGTACATGCAATGCGTCTATGACAGGACTCCTCATTTTAGTCTATTGGTTTTTGATTAAGAGGCGCTTGAAACTTTCGCACACACAATATATATTGTAAAGGACCATGTGGGTTAAGTGTTGTTGCATTAGAAA
>CAXIWW010000154.1:12500-36383 GCA_964036315.1 Acanthosepion esculentum | reverse complement strand
TAATGAGACACTCGTTTCTGCTTATTCTTCAATAACTTCTCCACATCGGGGAAAATATTTATCGATGACAAGAGCAAAACACCATCCAAGTTTTCATCACCCAAGCTTCATATGAAACGCGTTTTAGTAAATTACATTTTCGAAAGAAGGTTAACAAGCATGTGTACTCCCGAATAACCATACCTTTTCGCATTATTCAATAGACTTTTATATCTCCCCCTCCCAATAATAATATATTTCTTGTAGAAGTCAGCAGTGAACACGTTTGAAACTGGTGTTTCTCTTCGGAGAAGTAGTACACAACAATTTTGTTTTGAACTCCTTTTCTACTAGAAATGATTGCCGTTGAATATGTCGTGTTCCAGCAAGTGAACATAAACGCCATCATTCACGAGTTTTTTTTTTGTTTTTTTTTAAGCGTATCACCCCGAGCAAGGCCGGTGGCCACTATCACGCAAGGGGTTACAGAAGGGTTGGAGGAAGAGCAGATAGGAGTGGTAAAGGAAGGGTTGTGGAGAAAGAGAAGGACGGAGGGCCGATCGAGGTGGGGAGGTTACGGGGGATATAGAGCGAGAGCAGATAGGAATGGAAGATGTCAGGAAGTGGATAGATCAAGGCAACTGGGGATGACGATTGACGCTACACTTAAACCGTTGGAGATTGTATTTGTCAGGGAAACAGTAACAGGGAAGGGAGTTCCATAGGCGAGATGTGCGAGACATGAAGCTATTGGAGTAGAAAAGACGTCTACACCTAACAGTTTCTACGGTGATAGGGTGGGAACGGGATGCCAGCCTCGTAGGACGCTTGAATTCACGAGGCTTAGGGACAAGTGAGAGCAACTCCTCAGAGCAATTACCGTGGAAGTACTTGTAGAAAAGGCAGAGTGATGCAACATTCCGTCTGTGAGAGAGCGACTGCAGACGAGATGACAGATCAGGGCCAATCACATTGCATATCCGTCTCTGGATCTTATCAAGAACCCCGAGGCAACACGCAGGGGCCCCAGACCATAAATGGCAGCAATACTCCATGCAAGGTCGAATGGTAGACTTATAGACCTGGAGTTACATTAAAGCGGTTCCATAATTATTCAACAAGATACAATTTTCTGTATTAGCATCCACAAACAAAATGTCTAATAACCATTGGCTTTTTAACAAACAGATCGCTGAAGTTTCGAATTTTTCAAGCAGTGTCACCCCAAAAACTCAAATCTGGAATGACCCAATGTCTATACATTAGTTTATACCTACAGTGGTTACCTTACCTCTTATTGCTTGTGTGGCTGTACAGATTGCCACTATCATATATCTTTTCAATAGATTTCAGTATAATACTTAATAGAGATACATATAGTATATACATAGAGACATAAACATCTTGTTTTTTTTATAGTACAAATTTCCATATATGGTTCAACATATTATTTTACTAACTGAGAAAGAGTCACACAAGACTATCACTAAATAATGAGCTTGCTGTATAAATGTAAGAAGGTCGTAAGAAGCTCAGATTATGCTGTTTATGATTACAGTTTGCGCTTGTATTGAAGTGGTTAATATTGTAATCATCGATGAAGCGTCCTTTCTCGAACCTGTATGCCGAGGTAGCATTACCTGGAAAGAACATCTCAGAAGACAAAGTCTTTCTTAATAATGGCAGTAGACAGGAATAGGGATGATTCATTCTAATGTGCATAGCATAGTAGGTCTATATTGAAAAGATCCGAACTGGAGGAACTAATTAATGTAGCTGGTCAAAATTATTTCGATGGAACGAGCAATAGATCAGCAAGAGACCTACGGTGTTTCGTCTGCTAGATATCGGCTGGGAATGAGAAGGTATTCCTCACCGACAAACAAGGCTGCGTAGATGTTTTGGACGCTATCATGCCTGGAATATTTTTTCTGTAATATTGATTTAAGATAAAAAAAATACAAAGCTCCGTACTTTGGAAAACGACAGCTGAATTATAGAAGGATCAGAGAAAGCTACTGCATTTTATGCTTGTATAATTGTTCAAAGGCTTTCAAAATCTTTTAAGCAGTCTTGTGGGAAGATAAATATTTTTAAATACATCCTGTCCCTTTCAAACAGACGGAACGTCGCAAGACACTCGCTATTCTACTAATCCATTTCTATGAGAGATATTGAAATGTCTCAAGACGTTTATAGCAAGGAACCTCCACATCCAGTTTGTATTTAATTTGTAAGAAGACAATATCATGAGGATCCTTCCAGAAAACCGCTTCTTTGTTTAACAGACTCACGAGGGGATTCTACCGCTATCAATACATTGTATTCCGCAGGAATTTACTTATAAAATATCATACTGGGTATGACGATAAACTACATCCAGCATTACGGTCTCTGGTCGGAAAGTTTGAGGAACATGCAACCAACTCTTAATTGCTGCTGTTCCGAGTTTCACATTGACCTGTGTTAGTAGCACCTGTGAGAATCCCAGCTATGTGCAAATATTTAATCACAAAACTGAGGTCAAAAGTATATGAAAGTATAAAAATATATTTCGTATCTTAAAAATACCATCAATACATTTACATAGTAAAACAATTACCGGCAATACATTTTTGTAAAGTAAATTACTAATGCTCTCAAGAAAAATTATATTTCAGCATTAAATGACCCATAAGGATTTAATATACCGCAAAACAAACGAACAAACTGATAAAATAAAAGTTTACCTGTGTTTTCGTACCGGACTTTTACTTTATGACGCATTGTTTCCATTTTTCTTGATCCATAACCATTTTTATCGATATCGCTAGTAACGGACGATGAAAAGCGGAATCCATTACGACGTAAATAATGCTTCGTATTTTGCTGGGAATTAACTGCGCACTCCACGCTGATAACCAATTAATTCTAGTTCGCTAATATTATACTATTTAGCTTTATTTCTTTCTTTTTTCAGTGTGATTTTTTTATGAAATTTATTCTGTCTACTTAATCACAGCGCTGATTGAAAGTTTAACAGATTTTTAATCAGATGCAAATTAAATAAGGTCGATTACATTATTTACTGTTATTAAATATTCATCTTTCATTAAAATATGCAGGAATGGATTTTGTTTCTCATGTACTTGTTCTTAGATTTTTCCTGTTTTCAATCAGCCTTATAAACCAAAATAAATACAGTCATATGAACATGACCGTGTCATCTGAATGGTGATCATGCAATTTCAATTTAGTTTCCGACCAATACCAAAGTCATCTCTGATACCTTCGCTAATATAAGACCTTCCTTACCGGACTTCTGCTTAAAGTGATCTACATTTTTCATTGGCAAAAAGAATATTATTCAACTAGGGCATATTTCGTTATATCAAACCATCACGCTGCATCAAACCACCTTAATCCAGGGCCTGTTGATATGTAGCATTTAATGCTTACACGCTAATTCGTAAGACATGCTTATTTGACGAACAAGCTGAAGATGTAAACAATTTTTATTGCTTATTTCTAGCTGAAGAATAAGGCAAAACGTATTTATATTAAGAATAAATATATTCATAATCCTGATTATCGTTCACGAAATTCAGATACGGGTAAATACATTCCTTTTAATTCTTACATTTTGTTTAACAGTTTCCATATTTATGTACTAGAATCTAATACATAAAAATCCATATATATATATATATATATATATATATATATATATATATATATATATATAAGCTTATCACCCCAAGCAAGGCTGGAACCCACTAGCACGCAAGGGGTTACAGAACGTTTGGAGGAAGAGCAGATAGGAGTGGTAAAGGTGAGGATATGGAGAAAGATAGTGGATCGATCAAGGCAAGGGGGTTACAGAATATTTGAAGCGAGAGCAGATAGGAATGAAAGGTGAAAGGATGTGGAGAAGGGAAGTGGACAGATCAAGGCAACTGGAGATGTCGATTGACATTACACTTAAATAGTTGGAGATTATATTTGTCAGGGAAACAAGAATAAGGAAGGGAGTTCCACAGGCGATATGTGCGAGACATGAAGCTATTGGAGTAGAAGAGACGTCTACATCTAACAGTTTCAACGGTGAAGGCGTGGGAATGGGATGACAGCCTCGTAGGACATTTAAATACATGAGGCCTGGGAACCAGCGAAAGCAGCTCATCAGGGCAATTACCGTGAAAGTATTTGTAAAAAAGACAGAGCGAGGCAACGGCGCGTCTGTGAGAGAGTGACTGCAGAAGAGATGACAGATCAGGGCCAATTAGATTGCATATCCGTCTCTGGATCTTATCAAGAACCCTGAGGCAAACAGCAGGGGCCCCAGACTATATATGGCAGCAATACTCCATGCAAGGGCGAATGGTTGATTTATAGATTTGGAGGATCGATTCTGGGGAGAAAAATTTCCTGGCTCGGCACAGGGAGCCAACTTTCCTTGCGGTGGATGAAGCAATTGACTCGATGTATTTGTTCCATCTCAGATCAGCGGACAGCATGAGACCGAGCAGCCGCAGAGAGGATCTCTCGAGAAGATAGTCTTCAGACATTCTAATGGGATGCAGGGATGGATCCCTGTGGTGGTTAATAGAGAGCAGTTTTGTTTTAGAGGCGTTAACTTTGTCAGCATCACTAGATTTCTGTTTGAGGCAGTAGTAAATTGTCATCCGCATAGATGCCGACTTGGGAATCTATGGCGTCAGGAAGATCGTTTATGAATATGAGGAACAGAGTAGGACCTGGGATGGAGCCTTGAGGAACACCTGCGTTAGTGGGATAGGAGCTGGAGATGAATCCATTGAGAACGACCTTCAATTCATGGTTTGACAGGAATGACTGTATTAGGTCAAACAATCGACCTGTAATACCATAACCCTGAAGCTTGCGAAGAAGGCCGCATGCCAAACTCTATCAAACGCTTTGGAGATGTCTAGGCCCACGGCACGAGCTTCACCGTTATTATGAATCGCTTGGTAAACAAATTCAGTGATGGCCGTAAGCACCTCGGCTGTAGATCGGGCAAAGCGAAACCATATTGCTTGTCTGAGAGCAGATCATGGGATATCAGGTGATTAATAATTTCGGTGTTGATATGGTCTTCGAAGACTTTGCCGAAGAGGGGTAGGAGACTGATAGGGCGGTAATTAGAAGGGTCGGAGGGGTCACCAGAGTTCTTAAAGACAGGAACAATGGATGAGAAAATCCAGCAGTCAGGAAAATAAGACTCCTTGAGGCAGTAGTTGTATAATTTAGAGAGGGCAGGCGCCTGTTCAGGCGCGAGTTTCTTCAGGACAATGGCTGGTATCCCATCACCAGTAGCCTTGTGGTGATCTAAGTTAGAGATAATGCCCAATACCAATGACGGGGATATGTGCAATCCGCTCAAAAGGGCCTCAGTTCTGGGAGGGAAATCGGGCATGGGTACCCCGGAAGAGTCAAACATTGAATTGGAAGAAAACTTCCGAGCAAAGCATTCAGCCTTGTCGGCGGAGGTGGTCAGGACATCAAACTGATTGAACAGGGGAGGAATGGAGCGTTTGCTATTTGTTCAGAACGCTCTTGCAGAGGCGCCAATAATCCTTGGCGCCTAATTTGGGAGATGCAATACGTTCCTTCATCCGAGCAGCAAATAGTGACTTAGCTTCGTTGAGGACACGCTTACACTCGTTACAGGCAGAGTTAAATAGGCGTCTATTGCGGTCAGACTTATCGCTACAAAATAGGGGGAAGAAGTGGTTCCTATTGGCAATGGCTGCTGAGCAAGCAGCTGAGAACCAAGGTGGGGGAGCGCGGTTTGACCTTAAATTTCCTTGAGGGGATGAAAACGTCAATTCCAGCTTTAACCCAGGAAGAGACCTCTGAAGCACATTCTTGAATGGGGAGCTTAAATACAGCATCCCAGTGGACATCGCGGAGGAAATCACGAAACGAGTCCCAGTCAGCTCGTTGGTAGCATAATGAGGTTCTGGTGGTAGCAGGCTCCTTGCAGGGGGGTGGGGATGAAAGAGATACTAACAGACACTACAGCATGATCGGAGTTACCGATAGATCAGAGCTGCGTGGCACTACAAGACTCAGGGATGGAGGTAAAACACAGGTCGAGGAGAGAGGCCTTATTACAGTCTCAGTTGTAAGCAAAACGCGTGGGGAAATCAATTATCTGTGTGAGGGATTGAGAGACTGAAAAGTTGAGAGTATGAATGCCTGCGAGGTCGGTAGTAGCATTCTTAAGCCACTTGTTGTGATGGGCGTTAAAATCGCCAAACGCAAATATGTGAGCAGACGGACGGAGAGAGAGGGCCTTGTCTATGCTGTCAGAAATGACATAGTTATCCACAGTCCTGAGAGGATGGAAAGCGATAGAGGAAGAAAAGATAGCTTACAGCATTGAGAAGAGATAGCCGGAGACAAAAGTACGAATGGTCCGGCGATTCGAGAGAGCATTCTCTAGCCATGTGGCACAAGGCCTGTTTAACGTGGGATTCCCGGGCCCTTGCGCCCGGCCAAATATTTATACCCTTTGAACCCGTATAAACGGGTTCAGGGCCGGTTTACCTCCCCGAACGAGACTCAGCCCTTCGGCGTAGCCTCGTTCAGGCTCCTCTCCGCCCGTAGGCAGAGAGTTCAACCGTTCAGTTTGTCGTTCGATGAACAACTGACCCTCGTTCCTCTTACTACTCCTACTTATATTAGGTGGGAGAGTCTAATAACTATAGGATATGTGTGTTTCACCATAACACAAATCAAAGCAAAAAAATACACACCTGTAGTAAAGTGGAATTTCGTCGCCAGAACTACACCTTTTTTCGGCCGGGACGATCGATGTAACCTGTGTTTGCTAGAAAGAAAGATTCATTCTCAAATATAATAACGGCCCAAAACCAACTGAACAAATGCTGTGAATTCATTTTAGCTTGTATCCATAACAAAAACTCTAAAATAATGTATTTTGATTTTCGATAAATCTGTTTACCCAAATTCAACTGCCCATTAAATATTTTAGGTTAAATACTTATTACCCACTTTAACCATTTAAGCGCCTACTAAAACGTATCGGGTGTCACGGCGTTGCTCTTTTCTTTTTTATATATTTTTCATAATATTTTACTTGCATCTTATCTTCATTGTACATCTACACATGATTTTATTTAGATGCTAATATTATTAAACTTTAGATTTATATACTGTGCAGTGTCAGTCACATGAGAAATAGAATTTACTTAGAAGCAATATACAATCCACCACGCCTAGCCTCTCCTTTTTATTCATATTGCTGGTCCCTTATGCTTTATAATTTCTTAAATTAAATCCTGATTTTTTTTCTGAACGGAAAAACATGTACCATATAAACTTTAACTTTACGCCGCTCTTTTCTTCTCAACGGAAAAAAAACATGTACCATATAAACTTTATGCTTACGTTGCTCTTTTTTTCTCAACGGAAAAACATGTACCATATAAACTTTATGCTTACGCCGCTCTTTTTTTCTCAACAGAAAACCATGTACCATACAAACTTTAACTTTACGCGGCTCTTTTCTTCTCAACGGAAAAAAAACATGTACCATATAAACTTTATGCTTACGCCGCTCTTTTTTTCTCAACGGAAAAACATGTACCATATAAACTTTATGCTTACGCCGCTCTTTTCTTCTCAACGGAAAACCATGTACCATACAAAATTTAACTTTACGCGGCTCTTTTCTTCTCAACGGAAAAAAAAACATGTACCATATAAACTTTATGCTTACGCCGCTCTTTTTTTCTCAACGGAAAAACATGTACCATATAAACTTTATGCTTACGCCGCTCTTTTCTTCTCAACGGAAAACCATGTACCATACAAACTTTAACTTTACGCCGCTCTTTTCTTCTCAACGGAAAAAAAACATGTACCATATAAACTTTATGCTTACGCCGCTCTTTTTTTCTCAACGGAAAAACATGTACCATATAAACTTTATGCTTACGCCGCTCTTTTTTTCTCAACAGAAAACCATGTACGATACAAACTTTAACTTTACGCGGCTCTTTTCTTCTCAACGGAAATAAAACATGTACCATATAAACTTTATGCTTACGCCGCTCTTTTTTTCTCAACGGAAAAACATGTACCATATAAACTTTATGCTTACGCCGCTCTTTTCTTCTCAACGGAAAACCATGTACCATACAAAATTTAACTTTACGCGGCTCTTTTCTTCTCAACGGAAAAAAAACATGTACCATATAAACTTTATGCTTACGCCGTTCTTTTTTTCTCAACGGAAAAACATGTACCATATAAACTTTATGCTAACGTTGCACTTTTTTTCTCAACGGAAAAACATGTACCATATAAACTTTATGCTTACGCCGCTCTTTTTTTCTCAACGGAAAACCATGTACCATACAAACTTTAACTTTACGCGGCTCTTTTCTTCTCAACGGAAAAAAAACATGTACCATATAAACTTTATGCTTACGCCGCTCTTTTTTTCTCAACGGAAAAACATGTACCATATAAACTTTATGCTTACGCCGCTCTTTTCTTCTCAACGGAAAACCATGTACCATACAAACTTTAACTTTACGCCGCTCTTTTCTTCTCAACGGAAAAAAAACATGTACCATATAAACTTTATGCTTACGCCGCTCTTTTTTTCTCAACGGAAAAACATGTACCATATAAACTTTATGCTTACGCCGCTCTTTTTTCCTCAACAGAAAACCATGTACCATACAAACTTTAACTTTACGCGGCTCTTTTCTTCTCAACGGAAAAAAAACATGTACCATATAAACTTTATGCTTACGCCGCTCTTTTTTTCTCAACGGAAAAACATGTACCATATAAACTTTATGCTTACGCCGCTCTTTTCTTCTCAACGGAAAACCATGTACCATACAAACTTTAACTTTACGCGGCTCTTTTCTTCTCAACGGAAAAGAACATGTACCATATAAACTTTATGCTTACGCCGCTCTTTTTTTTTCCCAACGAAGAAACATGTATAATATAAACTTTAAGTTTGCATCATTTTTTATTGCTTTGCTTTTCATAATTCCTCCCTCTCTGGCCACTATATTTTGAATTTTCACCCCAATAATATATTAAGTTTAGATTAAATTAGAGCTTTAAATCTGAATATAAATTAACGTTCTTCATAGGAGACCCAGTATTTAAAAAATTCACTGCAATTAGCGGTTCATTTGCCATATGTGCCTGAATAATTGTGATACCATGATCCTTTAAGTTACACTACACACTTAGGTCTATATGTATTTATTAATATAAACGTCATAGCTCTGTTTAAATATATTGAGCACTGATATGTTTGCACCAAAAATTAAATTAAATATATATATATATATTTGCGTATCTGCGTATGCACGGTTGCTAGTACCTCGTTATTTACTTTATACTAGCAGCATGGCCCGGCGTTGACCGTGATTGATTAAAAAATTGTATGACTCGTATAGCAGTCGCTATCACTTGACTTAAAATATTTTTGCCCTTCCTTGCATTTAAAGGAGTGCCCTTTGCCGTGTTGATGTGGCTACATGCCTTACTTCTTGCCTATCTCACACTGCGAATTTTTTCTAAGCTCTATACTAAACATTAAATCTGTTACGATAAAAGAACTAAACAAAATGAACTCAAAACTATCAGCTTTAAAAAAGTACTCGTAACTGGAAAAACCGAATGAAAAAAGAATGTTAACAACAAATACTTTTTCACACCCAACCCAGTTCTGCAGAATTAGTATCAGCGTTTAGTTTAAGCAAGCGAATGAGCCAATTGGAGTAAAGTGTCATGCAGATTTAAATTTTTCCCACTTGTGACGAATGAAGCTATCGATTTGTTTTGCATGGTAGCATGCTAGTTAATATTCGTGTCAGTCAGCTGTTGGTTCTCACGTTGGCCAATAGAATCTTCCTGCCTATTCGTGGCAGCCAGCTATAGGCTCTCATTCTGGCCAGTAGAAAATGGCCGCAAACTACATGAAAACTGCGATAGAAGCATGAAAAATCAATTATTTCCACTAACGATGGGAGTTGGGAAATACAAAGTCGGTCTTGGCCTTATTGCTAACTTGGAGCATGTGCATGTAAATTTTGGTGAAAACCGTCGAAGATTGCGGCCGTGCATTCGTTACACACACACACACACACACACGCACAGCCTGCGTTTTATAGATAGAGATTCACACATAATCACGTATTTGCAAAAGACGTCACATTTTATTTTAAAATTTAACGGTGCCTATTACGTTTATGTTTATCAAGATTCCTTGAATAAGCAGAACGATAGTAGTAAAACATACTTTGAAGAAAAATCATGCGGGTGCAAGCACTCACGCACACACACACACACACACACACACACACATATATATAGTCATCCACAGACAGAATTATTCACTGTATCACAACTCTTCAGTGTAGTTAGATATCCGATTGCCTCAAGCCAGGATCGGAACCAGACTAATTTGCCATCAGTCGGAGATTTTACTCCTAACGGCAAAGAGAAAAATAAAGTTTTAGGTATTTACTTTGAATAAACACGACAGTGATTGAGAGTGCTCGATTCATCGAAGAGTTTTTCATTATCTGCAGTAGCAGTCATTGTTTACACATTTACGATATCTCTCTAAAGTGCTCGATCGAAATTTATTTATTTCGGGGTTATATATATATATATATATATATATATATATATATATATATTTTCATCCACAGAAGGACTGTTTCTATGTATCACATCTCAACAGTGTGGATATATATTCGATTGCCTCATGCCAAGATCGAAAACAGACTTATTTAGCATCAGTAGTAGATTTTACCCTATGTGTGTGTGTGTGTGTGTCTGTGTTTGTGTTTGTATTTACAGTAAAGTACATCATTTGAAACGCCTGGGAGCCACCCGAGTTAGACAGTTACAGACATAGAGTAAGTTTATCCGGGCTAGGAGGGAAATGCATTTTGACAGATCACTTTCCATGGAAGTGCAGTGAGAGGCTTGTTACATCCGGTCATTGAGAGTGTGGTTAAATGATGAAAGGTAATTTGTCCAATGAGTCGGAGACGCTTTTAGATTCTATCGAGACAAGAATGTAAAGAGTGGGTAGCTCCTGCCCAAATATGACAACAATACTCCATTTCTGGCCTGACTTGAATCTTGTAAAGTTTCAGGGTACCACGAGTTTCCAGGTACGTACTAGTGCGCATATCTGATCATTTTTCCTGCATCTTTAACGATGGATCGTATGTTTGAGTTCCATTTGATGTCAGATGAGAGTTTAAGTCTCTAAACGGACTGAATCCCCGTGAGGAGACATCCATTCATCGGAATTTGTGGAAGCTCGGGGTTTGAACGACGATGATGGAACATATCTTGTTTGTTTTTCGAAGAATTGAATGCAGTAGTGTATGTACAGTCACGTGTGGGCGTGGTGTAGGTATTTATATACAAATCATTAGAAGCACATTAGTGCAAATGATATCGTCTCGGATTGAGAGATCGCGGAGTAGACTTACAACGTGCGATGGATAAATTGTTGTCTGAATCACGCAGAAATTAAAATAACACTAATATCTCATTTCAAGAGATATATTTACCAAAATGCACAAAAATATCTTGTAATACCAAAGAGTATATTTAGTCAATAAAACCGCTATTGATTTCAACCACGACCTCTAGATGACTTCAGAATCGCGTGCATCTCATCTGGGCGGTCTTCTTGAGTAAGTTGGTAAATGCTGCTATAATCATTGCCTTCAGTTCATCTTAAGTGTTACAAGGAGTTTTGTTGGTCTGTCGCTAAACTGCGTGCCACAAAAAATAATCAAGTGTGTTGAAGTCTGAGGACTTAGGTGGCCAGATGTCAGGGGTAGTATATTTGCAGCAATTGTCTGACATCATATAACTGGGTTCTCGTACTTGTGTGACATGGTGCTGAGTCCTGTCGGTAGATATATCTTCTTCTACTAACCACCAACTTGACTCAGGTCGGCACTACCTCCTCAAAGATATGATCCTTAATATTGAGTCTGTGGCATTGTGGGAAGATGAGGCATTATTACTCGAGAATACCTTTATAAGCAGTATTAGACACACCGAACACTTTCAAAATCCCCTGCACTTTCCTCTGATTGACACCCAAACTCTCTCAGATGTTCGTATTGGGGGGTTTCGCTGCGAATCCGAAGCAGTATAAAATACGCTTTACGTCCTGGTGCTCTTTGCCTCAAAGACAGGGCACAACTGGTACTGCTATTCTGTGCAGTCGACAAAATAGAAATGACGTCTATGCGTGGATTTAAAGATGTAATATGTTGACAATTTACCCAGCACGCCATTCAGATAGCCTTGGAAAATGTATGGATTCATCTCTCCAAACCAGTAATTGGGTATATATCAAAATAGATTGGTTCCTATAGCATTGGATGGCAACCGTTCCTGGGGACGTATAGACCTGAACTAAAAACCTGAAGATGTTTTTGCACACTCTCCCTTCTAAAATGTACGGGTGGTTCTGCACAAAAATTCACCACAGTAATCAACTCATGTGGCGATTTTGTACGCATAGCCGAAGGCGGAACTTATGTGACATCCATTGAGGTTCGAATGAGTGTATTTCTCATCAGGTGATGGTTTTCATCAACACCATAATTTGATTAAATACCAGAAGTGTTGAAACAAAATGCCTATTTTTTTATGATGCTACACCATGCTTATGTTATAATTTTTAGGGAATAATATATATATATATATATATATATATATATATATATATAGCTTTGTGTGTGTATGTTTAAGAATAACAAAGAAAAGTTCATTTAGTAATGCGTCTCGTCCTTCTGTGAACTTCATCAAGGTATCTCGTTGAACTTCGTCAAGGTTATTTTTCTTCATTGGTAAAAAACAAATTTCCTTTTGACTTTTATCTATATTTTTTAAACAGATATACATTATTTATATCGGGATTTTGACACATACACACACGCAGACATGTCATGTATGTACTTCAGAGACGCACACTGAAGATTGTCTTTAGCTGTCCATGTGATCAGAATCGTTTCTTTTTCATCCTTCCCTAACCTCTTTTGTTAATACAATATTAATTGTTGTTTGTTTGAATTCCATATTTTGTTTCCATTTTTACCCAAATGCACATAGGTCTGCAAAATATTTTTTCTCGACAAATATACAAGGTGCCACAAAATGATAATACTCTTAGTTCTCGCAACAATGTTTCATGTAAATGTATGCTATAGTTTTATTACTTTATGTGGTATGGTTGGCTTATTGATTTTCTATGTTCAGCAAGTTTCTAAACGCTGCTTCTGATTATAAACTTTGTATTGGAGCGTCATTTATATCAGTTTTTATTGCCTCGAAGTACTTATTGCTTTGTCTTCTCTTTCAAATTGTATCTTTTTTATGATTAAAACACAAATCTGTTAAAATATTATCATGACAGACTATCGGCCATAATATTAATTTGTTGTCTTTGAAAGTATTTTTAGTAAGTTAAATATTACAATGTGTTAACCATTAAGAAAATTAATTCTCTTTTTTGAATATACTATTGAGTTTATATATATAAACTCAGTAGTAAATATATATATATATATATATATATATATATATATATATATATATATATATGAACTCAATAGTATATATATAAACTCAATAGTATATATATATATATATATAAACTCAATAGTATATATATATATATATATAAACTCAATAGTATATATATATATATAAACTCAATAGTATATATATATATATAAACTCAATAGTATATATATATATATAAACTCAATAGTATATATATATATATAAACTCAATAGTATATATATATATATAAACTCAATAGTATATATATATATATATAAACTCAATAGTATATATATATATATATAAACTCAATAGTATATATATATATATATAAACTCAATAGTATATATATATATATATAAACTCAATAGTATATATATATATATAAACTCAATAGTATATATATATATCAACTCAATAGTATATATATATATATATATCAACTCAATAGTATATATATATATATCAACTCAATAGTATATATATATATATATCAACTCAATAGTATATATATATATATCAACTCAATAGTATATATATATATATCAACTCAATAGTATATATATATATATCAACTCAATAGTATATATATATATATATCAACTCAATAGTATATATATATATATATAAACTCAATAGTATATATATATATATATATATATATATAAACTCAATAGTATATATATATATATATAAACTCAATAGTATATATATATATATATAAACTCAATAGTATATATATATATATATATATAAACTCAATAGTATATATATATATATATATATATATAAACTCAATAGTATATATATATATATATATATATATAAACTCAATAGTATATATATATATATATATAAACTCAATAGTATATATATATATATATATAAACTCAATAGTATATATATATATATATATAAACTCAATAGTATATATATATATATATATATATATATATATATATATATATATATATATATTATTCAGATATCTTCATCCAACTATGTTTGGTTGAATTATCTGGACATATTATGTCTATTTATTTTAATTAAATCCTCTCAAATGCGCGGATAAATTTCTTTATGATGTTATTAAATTCAATATGAAACAATATCCACACTTCATGTTGAAATTTTATTTCGGTCTGTACCAGTTAGAGAAACGATTGACATAATTATAAATAATATTCCCTCTACTAAATCTTAAACCTAATATATTAAGGAAAGTAGGTTTGATTTATGAGGTTCGCTACAATAACCATCAACATAATTCTACGTATAAAATGATGGCGTTTCCATGAGTTCAGTTCTGAGACCAACATTTCGTAACTTCTACATGGCTAACCTTGAAAATATGATATTTAATCCCACTAAAACCCCTCCATCTGAGGTGTGTAGATGATATCCTCATTCTAGTTAAAAACATATATGAACTACACAAAAACGTCTAAAAAAAAGAGAAACATTCTAAAATTCACATATGAACTTACAATAAAATTCGGTTTCTTGATATATTAACAGATACCAATAACAATAAAAAAATTACTACCACCCCATATAAAAAATTAACTAACATAAACACGTGGACGCTCAACTATAAAATGAATATCCTAACTGTTGCAAAACAGTTATTATACAAAATTTAATAAACCGTGCAATAGTTAGCTCTTCCACGGAAAAATGTTTCTACACGGAATTAAAAAAAAATTAAACAAACTCTCATAAAAAATGATTTCCTAATTACATTACTGATTGACAAATTAGATGACCTATTAGAAATATTAACATAAATAAAAAAGAAAATATTATCACTAAACATATCAACCTACTATACCTCAATCAAATACTCTCTAACAACAAACAAGATGAAAAAATCCTAAAGAATATTATAATATATCCCCACTGATCCCAGTAAAAATTAAAACTAATTATATACTATACTAAATTTAATTCAAACATCTTCTCAATCAACTAAGGTTTTACAAAAGACCAACATTGTATATCAATTTAAATGTCCTTTGGAAGATTGTATCTCTAACAAAGTATTAAATATATATGTTGGTTTCACGATAACATAATTATCGAGGAAACTTTCACTACACATGGCAGATTTAAGTTCCATAGACTAACATTTATAGGGACATTCCAGCCCACATTCACAACACAGTGAAATATTAATTGACCGTACATGCATATTCCACTATGAAAATAAAAACAAAAACTTTAAATTCTTGAAGCCGTCTATATAAGAAAAGTATAACCAACATTAAATTAGGTTATTTATGAATACAGCAACAATGATTTAAACTGTCTATAACAGCAATATATTCAAACACTTAAATTTTAATTAAAAAATAAAATCGTGGAAAAATTTTAGCGGTTAATTTTTAATTTTTTTTAGAACGGAGCGCGTTCATACGAGATTATAATTATAAGAGAACGTGTTACATGCGTACTCCCCAAAATTCTCAGTTAACAATTACATTATTTTTTGTAGTTTTTCACCACTGAAGATGATCTTGGATGAGATTGAAGGTATTTAGGGGAATAAAAGAAATTAAAAATATACGGCGCTCTCCTTAATAATTTTAATAAAAAAAGAACTAAAAAAATAGACATGGTATATATATATATATATATATATATATATATATATATATATGGGACGTATTTGTGTGTGTGTGTGTGTGTGTAAATTTTCGATTACGCCCCAAAATTTCACGGGATTTTTGACATCAATCATAACCCCAATAGCATGTCGATAAGATATATTTTTTAAATGGAAGATTTGTGGTGTTAGCAGGGCACTATGTGAAAAATGCAGCATTTGTAATAAAGATATGTTGTGTACGCACACACCATACAAATACCTCAAATATATATATATATATATATATATATATATATATATATATATATATATATATATATATATATATGTGTGTGTGTGTGCGTGTGAATTAAAATTAATGAAATCCAACCAATTTAACTCATACAGATGAAATTTCGTCCCTGGGAAAGTAGTTTTCCCTGGACTTATTAATTTAAATACATTTACTAAATTGAAAAAGTACCCACATTTCTTCACAGCAAATTTGCGAAGCAAAGTAGGGAAAGAAGCCAAAAAGGAAAAGGAAAGTATAAAATGAGAGGGAGTAAGAATTGGCCTATACTAGAGGAGAGAGTGATACAGATATAGAGGGGTAAGGGAACAAAGTGACTATGTTGGAGTCAGGGACAGATATACGCGACAGTTGAAAATAGACACTGACATAAATATAACCTATCAACTCCTGTGCAATGAAAAACAAATTAAAAAGAAACAAACAAAAAACAAAAACAAAGGAATGTGTCATAAACAATTTTAGAACGGAGTTTAAATTATTATAGAATGGGAGTAAGAAATTAAAATTAATACTTTAATAAAAAGTTGTTAATATTAATCAATTCAATGCTACATCTATATCTATATTGTAAAAAGTTACAGTAAAAAAGAAAAAAAATGAAGTAAATTGTTAATATATTAATTTCATTTTAATATAACCAGTCTCATTATATCCATATAATATTAATACATTTTCAAATATTAAGTTCATAATTTAAATTATATCATACTTTTACAAATTATTTTAAAATCCTGTACAGGATTTAATTTAAATTCATTATATAAAAAAATAATATTATAAAACACTTATAGAAGTAAATCCCATGTATAGAAAACATATAACAGAAACAGAAATATTTAAATATAGAAATAAATTCTACATCTTGAAAACAATTTTACATATAGAAAAAGATTTTTATATATAGAAAATGTCACAACAGAAAGAAATTCACAAATATAAAAATATAAATGAAATCGAGGAGTGCGAGTTTAGGATGACATTATATTAGTTGAAATTTGTTCCTCTGGCTAAACTTCGAATAATGTTATGTCAGTTGGAATTCTTTCCTATGGCGACACATGGATACCAAGTCTTTGCTTTGGTTTAGTAGAATATCGCGATTCTTAAATTTAATGATTTTAATATTCTCCTCCAAACATACATTACATCTACTCTTAAAGCTATTTGAAGTCTGAGCAAAACCTATAAATCCCCAATCAATTTAATGCTTCAGGTCTTTCTTCCGCAATTCCCAAAATTTTGGGGAGAGAGTTGTTTGATGTTTTAGTCTTGCGTTGGAAAAAGTGTGTCTGTGGTTATAAAGTCTTTTTCTTCCATCTTCCCGCAGAAATCCCAATATAAACTTGGTGGTTTGATTTATTTTCTGTAGCGTAAATGGTGGCTTGATAAATAACATTAGATGTTCTACATTTTCCCTCGACTGGGAAACGTTTTTTTTTCTACAATTAAAAGGAAGTGTCTTAGGATTTTTGTTGAAACCATTGAATTTGTTAATGATATACTTGTTGTGGAAATAAATTAGTCTAAACATGTTAATACATGAATAACTTATTTTAATAGTTTTTCTATTGAAGATCTTACCTAGAGGGTTGTTATTCTGAAAATGCTTGTTTATAAGATTCAGGAAAATTTGTCCATTATTAATTCTAGGAAATCTACAGAAGTTGGGGGAAGTGAACCAAATAATATTTCTTTCTCTATTTTTGTGTGGATTACTACTCTTATCTTCACAATGTTATTTGTGGGGTTTAAGTATGATAGTTTATGTGCTAAACCCCTTTTCTGGAGAGCATTTTCGTACAATGATTTATTCTCATCAAATATATTCTTATTATATGACAGTCTATTGATTCTAGAACCAACGGTATTTGGTATATGCTTCAAGATGGTATGGAAGTGGTTCTAGTTAATGTTAATATATTTAAGAGTGTTCCTTATGGTAAGGTTTAAATATATATTTATTCAAGTTATGTGTGATGCCAAGGTAATCAACTATATTTATACTGAAAGTGATCTCTATCTTAAATCCCAGGCGTTTAAAAGATCGAATGATTTTTTACTGTAATTTAACAATAAAAGTACCATTACTATTGGGGACATAAATGTGACCGTCGTCTCTAAACAGACCGCCAATTCCGGTTCAATAAATCCACCAATTATCTTCAAAATGTAAATACAAAAAAGGTCAGCTACTTGTGCCGAATCATATGCGCCCATTAGAACGTCAAAGTCGTTACTCCCACATTTAATCCAGGTGGAATAATTAAGGGACAGAATTGATTTCCTGACAGGAAATATGATTTTGATATCGTCATCAGATATCACCATATAGTTCTTAGCAAATCTAATGCAATCATTCCAAATGTCACTAGAGATAGAGGAGTAAATGTCGATGTTGACGAATTTAATAAACGTAGCTTTCATCTTCCCACCTGATATTATTGATCCACACGATGGTATCTGATGAATCTTTCCAAAGATTGACACCAGTTGAAATTAGTAGTTTGTCCGTAAATTTTTAATTTTATTTTTAGAAATTCTCCTTAGCTCAGATTAGTCGGATTGATCAACCTAGATTGGGCATTATTCGGTATATTTGTTTTATGATCTTTGTATAACATGTATGCGTCTTTCGTATGGGTATTCTCCATGCTATCGCTAATACTGAGATTGCTATTTAACTCAGTTGTTATAATGTACATCTCATAAATTCCATTATAATATCATTTTTACAATTATAAGTAATTTTGTCCTTGTGGATATTACAGTATTTAGGGAGATCCAATAGCTTCATGTCTCGTACATCTCGCCTATGGGACTCCCTTCCCTATTACTGTTTCCCTGACAAATACAATCTCCAACAGTTTAAGTGCAGCGTCAATCGTCATCTCCAGTTGCCTTGATCTATCCACTTCCTGACATCTTCCATTCCTATCTGCCCTCGCTCTATATCTCCCGTAACCTCCCTACCTCGATCGGCCCTCCGTCCTTCTCTTTCTCCACATCCCTTCCTTTACCACACCTATCTGCTCTTCCTCCAACCCTTCTGTAACCCCTTGCGTGATAGTGGCCACCGGCCTTGCTCGGGGTGATATTCTTAAAAAAAAAAAAAAAAAGATCACATTTATATATGTTTTTTGAATGATCTGCTCTAATCCAAATATTTTTCTAGTTTTTAATCCTATAAATGTCTTTGTTTAGGGTTTTCTGAAAAGAGGTAAAGTTTCTACTAAATTTCATGTTCTTGACAATGTTAAATAGTGCTTTTTTCGAATAGTTCCAAATATATACAGAATGGTGGATAATTGTGAGATATTATGTTGTGTGTTTCCGATCTGTTGTTTTTAGTTTCAGGATGATTGAGGTAGAAGCATGCCTTCCATCTTAATCTTTTTATAAAGTCAACTGTTTTCTCAGAGATAAATTGAAGGAGTTCAGAGAAGGATATGGAATATTCTTTAGGGAGTAATCCGTGTGAAATTTATCAATAATGGCGAATGACGTAAGTGGAATAAAAATAGAAGATGTAAGCAAATGAGAACAATAGAGGTAGTTTGAATTCCACAATGGATTGATATCCAAGGAAGCTCTCCTATACATGTATAGGAGTTTTTTTTACCTATATATACATACATATACATACATACATACATACATACATACATATATATATATATATATATATATATATATATATATATATATATATATATATATATATATATATATATAAGACATACATACCTGTTGTTCGCAGTTATTCTTTTCATTCATTCTTTTCTTAGCTTGATCTGACGATTTCTAATTCTTGACACTGAGTTTTAGTTCTTTATTTATATTGTGTGCTAGGAACAAGGTGTTAGCAAATACGCACATGACGAAAAGTATCTGCGAGGCTGAGGATTTTTAAGTTCGTACAGGCTTACTAATATAATTAGCTTGTCATAACTTTCCATGTTATGCAAGATACGTAAATAACAGTTTACTGCATTGAATATAACGTGTTATATTTTTTCATTAAAGTAGATTTTGAAGCTTAACTTGAAATAGAAGGGGAAAATATTAAATAATTTCCTTCGATTTTGTAGGTAGCACCAAATTCAGAAACACTAACCCAAAAAAGCTTGCGTATATACAGGAAAGTAAAGACTCATTTTTAAATAGTTTAACTATAATATTTAAAATGACGGAGTATGAGATGAAATCATTTTGCGTAAGGCTTTATTTAAAATTCGATATGGGCACCAGGTTTCGTTACAAGTTTCTAGTGCCGCCCAGGAATCACTTCAACTTATTTTACCAGGAAGTATTGTGGTATGGAAGCCAAATTCTTGTATTTGCCCTTGAAATTCTTACAAAGACTTGGTTTAGTATAGTAGACTTGCTCCTTTAATTAAACCTAAGGGAAAAAAAGTCACTGTCTGTTAAATTAGGACTCCTGCCTAGACACTTATACATAAAATAGCCAGTATCTTTTCACTCACCATATATATATATATATATATATATATACATACATACATACATACATATATATATATATATATATATATATATATATATACATACATTAATACATGTTTCATTAAATAATATAGATACGTGTTGTCCATATATTTTATGTAAGTTTTTTTCATATAGTCTGATAATCTTAATAACATTATCATTAAACAATGAAAGAAAATCACAATATTGATACATATTTTTTTTTAATCTAATCTAAGCTTTCGGCTTACATAAGCCATTATAAAAGATAACAACTACACAATACATTTAAGCAATACACGAACAAGAAATTGATGACAGTCTTGTTTGTTTACATGGATGATTTCCAAGCAACGATAAACACGTGCATATAAAACGCTGAAAGCGGAAATCGCACAATAGGTCATGACGTCACACATGACCACGCGAGAGTGAATCCGATGAGTATTGAGTATGGAAAGCCGTTGGTATGAACCAATGACTTCTGTTACTAATTATAGGCATTTAAGGATATTTTTGGAGATTTCATAGTTTATTTTGTTCAGGTTAGGTTTCAACTGTTTTATGTATATAGCTTCAAGAATTTTTAGTTTTTGTTTATTGTTTTCATGTTTAAGTATAGTTGTGTTTTCGACGAGGATTTTCCGGAATTGTGTATGCGGCCAGGCATGTTGTTTTAAATGCCTAAAAATGTTAGAGTTATTCAAATGTAGTGTCAAGCGTCGTGAAAGCTAGTTTGTGGTGTGACCAACATAGATATTATTTAGTTCGTTGGAGATAAAATCTCCCAAAGGGCACCTGAATTTGTAAAAACATATATATATATATATATATATATATATATATATATATATATATGTATAGTCATTCGCAGAAAGACTGTTTCACAGTATCACAGACCATCGGTTTGACTAGACGCCTTTTTTGGAGAGCATTTTCGTACAATGTTTTATTCTCATCAAATATATTCTTATTAGATGACAGTTTATTGATTTTAGAACCAACAGTAATTGGTATCTGGTTTATAGGATATTCTTTAGGGAGTAATCCGTGTGAATTTTATCAATAATGGCGAATGATATCTGATCATCTTTTATCCTTTCCCCACACACGTACTCAGTCTTTTTTTCTCACTTACACTCTCTGTAACAACCTGCGTACTAGTGGCATTCCCGACTTGCTTGCGGTGAAATGATTTTAAAAAAAACAACAAAAACAAAAAAAAAAATGGAAAAAAATATAACAGCTGTCGACTGGTTACGTAATATTAAATGAAATATGAGTGCGAAGTTATACAATTTGATATAAATAATAAACAAAGTAACAAATTATGAATGCACACATAAACACACGTGCGTGTAAGAATAATACTAAATAATAAATAATTCATTAATTTATAAGGAATAATGAAGGAAACATAACAAACAACATTATGAAATATATATACCGTATTTATGTTCACAATTATTTCAACATCTAAAATCATTTGAAACATAACATTTACCACATATCGAATATACGTTAGGATAATACAATAGATCTTGCAACCCATAATGCAACACTGGCCAGTAAATATAAATAATAGTACCAAAACATAACAGACACAGTTTTGAAAAATGCGTTCAAGGTGTCGCCACTCGGTGTTGTCTGTTATATTTGTATACACTCTATCCTTGATACTGGCCTATTTTACCCATAAATATTGCATAACTTGAATATATATTTTGTTTCACGTAAACAAAGCAATTTTTAAATATACTGATTAATAAACTGAAATGTATCGGATTGCCTAAAGCGACATAAAAATTTTAAGAATCTTATGAGAACTTATATTATGAGATATTGTTCCGAAACTGCCAGTTAAGTACTGTAAAGTATTACAGCAGCTAAGTTCATACGCAAAACGGGCGGTAAGAAAGAATTAGTTATCACCCCATCTAATGCAGACTACTTTTGTGAGAACCAGTAATGAACATCTACAGCTTTTCCGACCTTAAGCGATATGTCCGTTGTGTTGCGTGACAAAACAACATTTCATTAGAGCAAACTGTCTAGAAAAGACAGCTACGCAATCGAGTATTGACAGCAAGGGAATCATCTCATTAAATCAAACCCGTAAAATTTACTATACTAAATCACACACACACACACACACACACACACACACACACACACACACACACACACACACACACATATATATATATATATATACACACACATGTATTTGTGTGTGTTTTATACATATATGTTCTATATATGAGTTAATATATATATATATATATATATATATCATATGTATATATAATTTAATATATATATAGATCATATATAATTTAATATATATATATATATATCATATATATATATAATTTAATATATATATATATATCATATATATATATAATTTAATATATATATATATATCATATATATATATAATTTAATATATATATATATATCATATATATATATAATTTAATATATATATATATCATATATATGTATATATCATTTTATATATATATATATCATATATATGTATATATCATTTTATATATATATATATATCATATATATGTATATATCATTTTATATATATATATATATATATCATATACATGTATATATCATTTTATATATATATCATATATATGTATATATCATTTTATATATATATATATATATATCATATATGTATATATCATTTTATATATATATGTATATATCATTATATATATATATATATGTATATATAATTTTAGATATATATATATGTATATATAATTTTAGATATATATATATGTATATATAATTTTATATATATATATGTATATATAATTTTATATATATATATATATATGTATATATAATTTTATATATATATATGTATATATAATTTTA
>CAXIWW010000154.1:5000-7500 GCA_964036315.1 Acanthosepion esculentum | reverse complement strand
ATATATATATATATATCATATATATGTATATATAATTTATATATATATATATATCATATATATGTATATATAATTTTATATATATATATATATCATATATATGTATGTATAATTTTATATATATATATATATCATATATATGTATATATAATTTTATATATATATATATATCATATATATGTATATATAATTTTATATATATATATATATATCATATATGTATATATAATTTTATATATATATATATCATATATATGTATATATAATTTTATATATATATATATATATATATCATATATGTATATATAATTTTATATATATATATATATATCATATATGTATATATAATTTTATATATATATATATATGTATATATAATTTTATATATGTATATATAATTTTATATATATATCATATATATGTATATATAATTTTATATATATATATATATATATCATGTATATGTATATATAATTTTATATATATATATATATATATCATGTATATGTATATATAATTTTATATATATATATATATGTCATGTATATGTATATATAATTTTATATATATATATATATATCATGTATATGTATATATAATTTTATATATATATATATATATCATGTATATGTATATATAATTTTATATATATATATATATATATCATGTATATGTATATATAATTTTATATATATATATATATATATCATGTATATGTATATATAATTTCATATATATATATATATCATGTATATGTATATATAATTTTATATATATATATCATGTATATGTATATACAATTTTATATATATATCATGTATATGTATATATAATTTTATATATATATCATGTATATGTATATATAATTTTATATATATATCATGTATATGTATATATAATTTTATATATATATCATGTATATGTATATATAATTTTATATATATATATATCATGTATATGTATATATAATTTTATATATATATATGTATATATAATTTTATATATATATATATCATGTATATATATATATAATTTTATATATATATATATCATATATATATATAATTTTATATATATATCATATATATGTATATATAATTTTATATATATATCATATATATGTATATATAATTTTATATATATATATCATATATGTATATATAATTTTATATATATATATATATCATATATATGTATATATAATTTTATATATATATATCATATATATGTATATATAATTTTATATATATATATATATATCATATATATGTATATATAATTTTATATATATATATATATATCATATATATGTATATATAATTTTATATATATATATATGTATATATAATTTTATATATATATAAATGTATATATAATTTTATTTATATATATATATATATATATATATCATATATATGTATATATAATTTTATATATATATCATATATATGTATATATAATTTTATATATATATCATATATATGTATATATAATTTTATATATATATCATATATATGTATATATAATTTTATATATATATATATCATATATATGTATATATAATTTTATATATATATCATATATATGTATATATAATTTTATATATATATCATATATATGTATATATTTAATATATAATATATGTATATATCATTTAATATATATATGTGTATATATAATTTAATATATGTGTATATATAATTTAATATATGTGTATATATAATTTAATATATGTGTATATATAATTTAATATATATATATATATATATAATTTAATATATATATATATGTATATATAATTTAATATATATATATATGTATATATAATTTAATATATATATATATATATATATATATATAATTTAATATATATATATGTATATATAATTTAATATATATATATGTATATATAATTTAATATATATATATATATATATATATAATTTAATATATATATA
Source organism: Acanthosepion esculentum (assembly GCA_964036315.1). Taxonomy (NCBI): domain Eukaryota; kingdom Metazoa; phylum Mollusca; class Cephalopoda; order Sepiida; family Sepiidae; genus Acanthosepion; species Acanthosepion esculentum. The sequence goes on along the minus strand of CAXIWW010000154.1, from coordinate 5,542 downwards.
TATATGTATATATAATTTAATATATATATATATATAATTAAATATATATATATATATGTATATATAATTTAATATATATATATATATATGTATATATAATTTAATATATACATATATATGTATATATAATTTAATATATACATATATATGTATATATAATTTAATATATATATATATATATGTATATATAATTTAATATATATATATATATGTATATATAATTTAATATATATATATATATATATATATATATATAATTTAATACATATATATATATATATGTTTTATATATTTGTTATAAATTCGGTTTAATTAGTTTACTAGAAAATTAAAGAAATTTGACCAAATATGACTGCTCTCTCTGTCTCTCTCTTTATATATATATATATATATATATATATATATATAGTAATAATAATAATAATAAATTCAAACATCTGCAAATTTAAAAAAACATACATGAAATTACTAGGATATAACGTATTACTATAATATAATGCATTATAAGGTTAAATAAATAACTATATCGAAATTGTCACTGC
>CAXIWW010000153.1:0-10000 GCA_964036315.1 Acanthosepion esculentum | reverse complement strand
AGTCGTCAGAAACTCCCTTAAATCTGCTTGATAACTAGATGAATTTCTCAGATTGTGACTGGGATAAAATAAGAGATGTCATCTATGAAAAAGGTGTTGAGATTCTTGGATTAAGTGTTCTCAGGCATCGAAATTTGTTTGCTGACAACTCCAGAGAAATCGACCATCTCACTGACAAAAAGAGGAAGGCTCATTTGAAACTCCTCAACTCTTCGTCTGCCAACAGGTCAGCTTTTGATGCTCAATTCTCCTTTGTAAAAAGTAAGGTTCAGTGCTGTGTGTGTCAAATCGAAAACTAATGGTTGCTTGATCTGTCAACATGGAACCGGACATCTTCGTCTATGGGAATCTTCTTGAAGTCTTCAAAGAGTTTGTTTACTTTGGTAGTGCACTATCTGATGATAGCTCTCTTGATGCGGAAATCAGAGAATAAGCAAGGCATCTGGTTCCTTTGGTAAGCTAGAATATAGAGTTTGGTCGGATGGTTATCTAACTCTGGCAACTAAAGTGTCTGTGTATCAAACATGGGTGTCGTCAACCTTACTCCATGCCTCTGAAACCTAGACCTTGTATCATTCTCATATAAAACAGCTTGAAAGATTCCGTCAGCACTGTCTAAGATATATTCTTGGTCTGGAGTGAGACAGTCGTGTTCCAGATACAGGTATCTTGACCAAAGTCAAAAAAGCCAGCATTGCTACAATTGTGGTTAGGAACCAGATGCTTTGATCTGGTCATTTTGTTCGGCTTGGTGACTCCAGACTTCTAAAACAGCTGTTTTATGGTGATCCTCTTTCCGACAAAATATCCCATCACAAGCCAAAAAACTAGTGTCAAGGAGAGTTTAACGTATTTTGGTATTCCTGTTGATGGTTGACATCTGATCGTGAACTCTGGAGAGCTGTAATTTTCAAGGGTGCTGAAGTTTTTGAGCAGACCGGACAAAGCTCAAGAGAGCATGCAGAAAACGGGAACCTCTGCCAGCCAGTTGTGGAGATATGTGAATCTGTGAGGTGTGTGACCGGACCCTGCTGTCAAACGCGGTCATGGTTAATCATATGAAATCGAATGAAAGCAATCCGACAACACTTGTTGTCCTTCCCATGCTGCGCATTGGGCCCCCAACACGAAAACCTTTCATACTCCCACTGCTCAGGGGTTTGCCGATAAACTGGCCGTCTCAAACGTCACATGAAAGTTCACAGTGATGCCAACAACGTGTCTGCCGTCTCAACCAACGCCAATGGTCATAAGTGCCAAATATGCTCCAAGATGTGCAAGTCGCTGCCAGGACTGAAAGTCATCAACGGGTTCACGGACGGTCAATCAATGAAGGAGAGGCAATCGTCTGACAATGGACATGTGTGTATGTATGTATGTGTATGTATATGTCTGTATGTGAGCGTGTATTCTTATATATGTATGTATGTATGCTTATATGTATGTATGCTTATATGTATGTATGCTTATATGTATGTATGCATATATGTATGTATGCAATTATGTTTGCATATATGCATATATGTTTGCATATATGCATATATGTATGCATATATGTATATATATATGTATGCATATATGTATATATATATGTCTGCGTATATGTCTGCATATATGTATGCATATATGTATATATATGTATGCATATATGTATATATATGTATGCATATATGTATATATATGTATGCATATATGTATGCGTATATGTATGCGTATATGTATATGTATGCGTATATGTATATATATATGTATATATATATATGTATGCGTATATGTATATATATGTATATGTATGCGTATATGTATATATGTATGCGTATATGTATATATATGTATGCGTATATATATGTATATATATGTATGCGTATATATATGTATATATATGTATGCATATATATATATGTATATGTATGCATATATATATATGTATATGTATGCATATATATATATGTATATATATGCATATATATATATGTATATATATGTATATATATATGCATATATATATATGTATATATATATGCATATATATATATGTATATATATGTATGCGTATATATATATGTATATATATGTATGCGTATATATATATGTATATATATGTATGCGTATATATGTATGTATATATATGTATGCGTATATATGTATATATATGTATGCGTATATATGTATATATATGTATGCGTATATATATGTATATATATGTATGCGTATATATATGTATATATATGTATGCGTATATATATGTATGCGTATATATATGTATATATATGTATGCGTATATATATGTATGCGTATATATATGTATATGTATATATATGTATGCGTATATGTATGTATGTGTATGCATATATGTATGCATATATATATATGTATATGTATGCATATATATATGTATGCATATATGTGTACATATGTATGCATATATGTATATATGTGTGTATGTATATATGTATGCATATGATTGTATGTATATGTGTATGCATATATGCGTGTATGTATATATGTTTGTATGTATATATGTATGCATATATGTATATATGTATGCATATATGTATATATGTATGCATATATGTATATATGTATGCATATATGTATATATATATGTATGCATATATGTATATATATGTGTATGTATATATGTGTGCATATATGTATATATGTGTGCATATATGTATATATGTATGCATATATGTATATATGTATGCATATATCTATATATATATGTGTGTGTATATATGTATGCATATATCTATATATATATATGTGTGTGTATATATGTATGCATATATCTAAATATATATATGTGTGTGTATATATGTATGCATATATATATATGTGTGTGTATATATGTATGCATATATATATATGTGTGTGTATATATGTATGCATATATCTATATATATATATGTGTGTGTGTATATATGTATGCATATATCTATATATATATATGTGTGTGTGTATATATGTATGCATATATCTATATATATATATATATGTGTGTGTGTGTATATATGTATGCATATATCTATATATATATATGTGTGTGTGTATATATGTATGCATATATCTGTATATATATATATATGTGTGTGTGTATATGTATGCATATATCTATATATATATATATATATGTGTGTGTATATATGTATGCATATATCTATATATATATATATGTGTGTGTATGCATATATCTATATATATATATATGTGTGTGTGTGTATATATGTATGCATATATCTATATATATATATATGTGTGTGTGTGTATATATGTATGCATATATCTATATATATATATGTGTGTGTGTGTATATATGTATGCATATATCTATATATATATATATGTGTGTGTGTGTATATATGTATGCATATATATATATATATATGTGTGTGTGTATATATGTATGCATATATCTATATATATATATGTGTGTGTTTATATATGTATGCATATATCTATATATATGTGTGTGTGTGTGTGTATATATGTATGCATATATCTATATATGTGTGTGTATGTATATATGTATGCATATATTTATATATATATGTGTGTATATATGTATGTATATATGTATGCATATATGTGTATATATATGTATGCATATATCTATATATATATGTGTGTCTGTGTATATATATATATATATATATATATATATATATGTCTGTCTCTCTCTCTCCATATATATATATATATATGTGTGTGTGCCTATCTATATGTATATATATGTGTGTATGTGTGTCTATCTCTGTAATATATATATTTATATAATGTGTGTGTGTGTGTGTGTGTGTGTGTGTGTGTGTGTGTGTGTGTCGAGCTCGTACGTATATGTTTGTGTTTGTGTAAGCATTAAGTCAATTCTTCGCTTTTTGTATTTGTTGCTTATGACTATTACCTGCGGGTAACAAATTCTTGACATCTGGTCTCGCTACCTCGTTTATATATGCCGTCACTTTCCAACGAGTAGAACGTGTCCCTTTCGCCTATTAACCCAGGGCTATCTTCTCTCCTTTGCACCTATACAAATGACGGCAATCTTATAAAGAAACGTCAGCGTTTGCCTTCAGGTAATGCGTCTGGTGAATTATATAATGTATGAAAAGAGAGGGACAAAATGGATTAAATGTGAAGAGAGAATGGCTAAGTAAAGAGGGGGACATCACGAGAGAAGTTCATGTAAGAAAGAAAGGTAGATGTAAGAGAAATGAAAGGAAGGAAAGAAGGCGGGAAGGAAGTAAAAATGAAAGTCAGACGTAGGCATAATGAAAGAAAGAAAGAAAGAAAGGAAGGTAAGCTTCAGATGAAGGAAGAAAGGAAACTAAACGTAGCAATAATGAATGGAAGGACGTTAAACTACGTTAAACGTAGAAAGAATGGAAAAAAGTAATGTAAACGTAGAAAGAAATGAAGAAGAATATAAGGTAAACGTAAGAAGGAAGAAAGAAAAGAACTTAAACGAATGTAGAATGAAAGGCAAAGGAAAGGGGTGTAAACGAAAGAAAGGAATGTAAACTTAGGAAGAAGAAAATGGTGATAAATGCAGAAGAAATGAAAGAAAGAAAGACAGGGAGGAAGAAGAAAATTGTGGTAAACGTAGAAAAAATAAAAGGAAGAAAAAAAAGCATGGTAAACGTAGGAAGAATGAAAGGGCGCTACATGGAGGAAGAGAGAAAAAGAAAGAAAAGTCAACGTAGGAAGAAAGAAAGGAATATAAACGTAGGGAGAATGAAAGGAAGAAAGAAAGCTAAACGTAGGAAGACTGAAAGAAAATTAACCATAGGAATAATGAATGAAAGAAGGACGGTAAGTGATGGACGGATAAAAGGAAGAAATGAAGGTAATCGTAGGAAGAATGAAAGGAAAACAGAGACAAACGTAGAAGAATGAAATGAAGAAAGACAGGGAGGTAAACATGTCAAGAATGGAAGGACGGTTTACGTAGGGAGAATGAAAGAATAAAAAGGAAGGAAGTAAAATTAAATGAAGGAAGAAAGGAAGGTGATCATAGGAGAAAAATGAAAGGGAGGAAGGAAGGAAAGTAAGGTAAATTTTGAAAGGAATAAAGAAAGGAAGGTAAATCAAGGTAAGAATGACAGAAGGAAGATAAACGCAGGACAGAAGAAAGAATGGACGGTAAATGAAGGAAGAAGGAAAGGAAGAAAAGAAAGTAAGCCTAGGAAGAAAGAAATGAAGGTAAATGTAGGATGAATGAAAGAATACAAATTAAACGTAGGGTGGAAGAAAGAATGAAAGGAATTTAAACGTAATAAGAATGAAAGGAAGAAAGAAATTATGGTAAACTTAGGAATGAAGAAAAGGTGATGTGAAGGTAAACGTACGAAGAATGAAAGGAAGAGAGAAAGGAAGGTAGTTAGGAAGAATGAAAGAAAGCAACGTACACGTAGGAAGGAAGGAAGGAAGGAAATTAAAGGTAAGAAGAATGAAAGAAAGTAAGTTAAACGTAGGAATAACTTAATAGAAGTACATGTAGGAATAATGAAAGAAAGTATGTAAACTTAGGAAAGAAGAAATAAAGGAAGGTAAACGTAGGAAGAAAAAAAAGGGTAACTTAAGAAGAATGGATGAAAGAAAAAAAAGAATGGGAGGCACAGTAATCATAGGAGAAAAATGAAAGGAAGATTATCATAGGAGAAAAATGAAAGGTTGAAAGAAAGATAATCATAGGAGAAAAATGAAAGCAAGATAATCATAAAAATATGAAAGGTAGAAAGGCAGATAATCATAGGAGAAAAATGAAAGGAAGATAATCATAGAAATATGAAAGGGAGAAAGAAAGATAATCATAGGAGAAATATGAAAGGTTGAAAGAAAGATAATCATAGGAGAAATATGAAAGGTTGAAAGAAAGATAATCATAGGAGAAAAATGAAAGGAAGATTATCATAGAAATATGATAGGTAGAAAGGAAGATAATCATAGGAGAAAAATGAAATGTAGAAAGGAAGATTATCATAGGAGAAAATGAACTGAAGGAATAAAGAAAGGTAAATGTGAATGGTAGTGAGGAAGTCTTTTCGAAAAAAATATATGAACAAGCAACAATAAAAGAACCGTAGCTAAGAAACAAAACCAAAAGACAAAAGATGTGAGACGTGGAACAGGAAAGAAATAAAAGGTAACTTTAAGAAATTAACGAGAAAAAAACGTCTAAATAGCATGAAAGAAAATCTCCTGGTAAGAAAAAACACGACCTAAATACTGCAAAAGAACTGTTTTAAAGAAAATAAATGGCGGTCTCATAAAATACGACTGGAATTAAAATATGGCACACAAGAGGAAAGATAAAGAACCTTATAAGAATGTTAGAAAAAAAGTAGACAAATAAAACGTGGGACATATTTAAATGTGAAATAAGAAAGAAAACAAGGAAAGAAATGAATTATAAACGTAAAAAACGAAACGGTTGGGCAATCCAAGCAGAGGCAGTTTACAATTGTTGTTACTCTGAAATGGCGTTGCCTGTGATTTCTAAATGAGATTGGTTGATTCTAAATGTTAATCCCCCCACACACACACACACTTTGGGATTAAGATTGAATTTTTATATGGGACACACAGTGAGGATCAAACTCATTAAATAAAAGATAAACTATATTCGCTTCGCTAATCATTATTTGGCGCTTAAAGGAAAAAATGGAAAAAAGATAGGTAAGAACACACTCAATTTTAAGATTGTCAATATTTAGGGGCAAAAAGAGCTCAATATCAGCAGGCAGTATTATAATTGAACACAATTATCAAGCCAAGGTGTATATATATATATATATATATATATATATATATATATATATATATATATATGCATGAGTGTGTGTGCGCGTGCATATATATATATATATATATATATATATATATATATATATATATATATATATATATATAAAAAGAAAGAACGGTAAGATATAAAATCCGGTGTTCTTATAGATATTTTTATTTTTACACAATAGTGCTCTATGTAAATTTAAATTTACAGAGCATTAATATTATAAATTAATTGATTTAAAATATGGTTTTTTCGCTACACAGTGATACCATGTTTCAGAAATGGAAGCTAAAGCCCCTGAATTTAATTTTGTTATTAAACCAAAGACATTAGTTCCATTTCCTCGTCAAGCGAATTTTGGAGTAACTTATTTTTCAAAATTTACGGTTGTTAAAGGCACGGCAAAGATTCATAATTGAGGGTTTCCAAGGATACCGATAAATCCATTTATCTAGACAAGGGGTGGGAGGGGGTTCAAATTTTAATTTTCGTTGTATCAGTTAATAGTTACATTTGAAAGCGGGGTTATGTTTAGAGATCCGGGTAGGGATGGATCTTTCAACAAATTCTGACATCCGCTAAATTCAGGTCGTCTGGGATTTTTATATATATATATATGGAGAGATAGATATATATATATATATATATATATATATATATATATATATATATAGTGTGTGTGTGTATATATGTTTGTGTGTATGTATATATATATATACATATATATATAGTGTGTGTGTGTATGTATGTATATATATATATATAATGTCTGTATATGTTTGAGTATGTATATATAAATATGTGTGTGTTTATATGTGTATATCTATACATATATGTGTGTGTATATGTCTGCGTGTATGTGTATATAAATATATATATATAAATACTTATATGCATATATTATATGTGTATTTGTGTGTGTATATAGATATATATATATATATATATATATACTGTGTGCATACATGTTTACATATATATTTATATATGTATGTGTATGCAATATATTTGTATACGTATGTGTGTATATAATATATTTATATATGTGTGTGTATATAACATTTATGTGTGTATATATAAGATAGTTATATATGTATGTGTGTATATATAAAATATTTATATGTGTATGTGTGTATATATAAAATATTTATATGTGTATGTGTGTGTATATATAAAATATTTATATGTGTATGTGTGTGTATATATAAAATATTTATGTGTATGTGTGTATAATATATATATATGTGTGTGTGTATATAATATATATATATGTGTGTGTATATAATATATATATACATATATATGTGTGTATATAATATATATATACATATATATGTGTGTATATAATATATATATACATATATATGTGTGTGTATATAATATATATATATATATATGTGTGTGTATATAATATATATATATATATATATATGTGTATATAATATATATATATATATGTGTGTGTATATAATATATATATATATATGTGTGTGTATATAATATATATATATATATATATGTGTGTGTATATAATATATATATATATATATGTGTGTGTATATAATATATATATATATATGTGTGTGTATATAATATATATATATATATGTGTGTGTATATAATATATATATATATGTGTGTGTATATAATATATATATATATATATGTGTGTGTATATAATATATATATATATATATGTGTGTGTATATAATATATATATATATGTGTGTGTATATAATATATATATATATGTGTGTGTATATAATATATATATATATGTGTGTGTATATAATATATATATATATGTGTGTGTATATAATATATATATATATGTGTGTGTATATAATATATATATATATATGTGTGTGTATATAATATATATATATATGTGTGTGTATATAATATATATATATGTGTGTGTATATAATATATATATATAATATGTGTGTGTATATAATATATATATATATGTGTGTGTATATAATATATATATATATGTGTGTGTATATAATATATATATATATATATATGTGTGTGTATATAATATATATATATATATGTGTGTGTATATAATATATATATATATATATATATGTGTGTGTATATAATATATATATATATGTGTGTGTATATGATATATATATATATATGTGTGTGTATATATATATATATATGTGTGTGTATATAATATATATATATATATATGTGTGTGTATATAATATATATATATATGTGTGTGTATATAATATATATATATATGTGTGTGTATATAATATATATATATATGTGTGTGTATATATATATATATATATATATGTGTGTGTATATAATATATATATATATGTGTGTGTATATAATATATATATATATTATGTGTGTGTATATAATATATATATATATGTGTGTGTATATAATATATATATATATATGTGTGTGTATATAATATATATATATATGTGTGTGTATATAATATATATATATTGTGTGTGTATATAATATATATATATATGTGTGTGTATATAATATATATATATATTGTGTGTGTATATAATATATATATATATGTGTGTGTATATAATATATATATATATGTGTGTGTATATAATATATATATATATATGTGTGTGTATATAATATATATATATATATATGTGTGTGTATATAATATATATATATATGTGTGTGTATATAATATATATATATATGTGTGTGTATATAATATATATATATATATGTGTGTGTATAATATATATATATATGTGTGTGTATATAATATATATATATATGTGTGTGTGTATATAATATATATATATTGTGTGTGTATATATAATATATATATATGTGTGTGTGTTATATAATATATATATATATATGTGTGTGTATATAATATATATATATATATGTGTGTGTATATAATATATATATATATATGTGTGTGTATATAATATATATATATATATGTGTGTGTATATAATATATATATATATATGTGTGTGTGTATATAAATATATATGTGTGTATATAATATATATATATATGTTAGTGTGTGTATATAATATATAATATATGTGTGTGTATATAATATATATATATATATGTGTGTGTATATAATATATATATATATTGTGTGTGTATATAATATATTATATTTATGTGTGTTATATTAATATATATAATATGTGTGTGTGTATATAATATATATATATA
>CAXIWW010000152.1:87500-93255 GCA_964036315.1 Acanthosepion esculentum | reverse complement strand
GTGCGTGTATGCATATATATATAGTATATATATATATAGTGTGTGTGTGTATGCATATATATATAGTATATATATATATATATATATAGTGTGTGTGTGTGTGTGTGCATATTATATATAGTATATATATATAGTGTGTGTGTATGCATATATATATAGTATATATATATATATAGTGTGTGTGTGTGTGCATATATATATAATATATATATAGTGTGTGTGTGTGTATGCATATATATATAGTATATATATATATAGTGTGTGTGTGTGTGCATATATATATAATATATATATATAGTGTGTGTGTGTATGCATATATATATAGTATAATATATATATATATATAGTGTGTGTGTATGCATATATATATATAGTATATATATATATATATAGTGTGTGTGTATGTTTATATATATATAAGTATATATATATATATATAGTGTGTGTGTATGCATATATATATATAGTATATATATATATATATATATAGTGTGTGTGTATGCATATATATATATAGTATATATATATATATATAGTGTGTGTGTATGCATATATATATATAGTATATATATATATATATATAGTGTGTGTGTATGCATATATATATATAGTATATATATATATATATAGTGTGTGTGTATGCATATATATATATAGTATATATATATATATATGTGTGTGTATGCATATATATATATAGTATATATATATATATATGTGTGTGTGTATGCATATATATATATAGTATATATATATATATAGTGTGTGTGTATGCATATATATATATAGTATATATATATATATATAGTGTGTGTGTATGCATATATATATATATATATATATATATATATATATATATAGTGTGTGTGTATGCATATATATATATATAGTATATATATATATATATATATAGTGTGTGTGTATGCATATATATATAGTATACATATATATATAGTGTGTGTGTATGCATATATATATATATGTATACATATATATATATTTGTATGTATGCATATATATATATAGTATATATATATAGTGTGTGTGTATGCATATATATATATAGTATATATATATAGTGTGTGTGTATGCATATATAGTATATATATATATATATAGTATATATATATATATAGTGTCTGTGTATGCATATATATATATAGTATATATATATATATAGTGTGTGTGTATGCATATATATATATATATATATAGTGTGTGTGTGTATGCATATATATAGTATATATATATATAGTGTGTGTGTATGCATATATATATAGTATATATATATATAGTGTGTGTGTATGCATATATATATAGTATATATATATAGTGTGTGTGTATGCATATATATATAGTATATATATATAGTGTGTGTGTATGCATATATATATATAGTATATATAGTGTGTGTGTGTATGCATATATATATATATAGTATATATAGTGTGTGTATGCATATATATATAGTATATATAGTGTGTGCGTATGCATATATATATATAGTATATATATATAGTGTGTGTGTATGCATATATATATATAGTATATATATATAGTGTGTGTGTATGCATATATATATATAGTATATATATAGTGTGTGGTATGCATATATATAGTATGGTATATATAGTGTGTGTGTATGCATATATATATATAGTATGTATATATGTGTGTGTGTATGCATATATATATATAGTATGTATATATAGTGTGTGTGTATGCATATATATATAGTATGTATATATAGTGTGTGTATGCATATATATATAGTATGTATATATAGTGTGTGTGTATGCATAATATATACATACTATATATATATATATGCATACACACACACTATATATACATACTATATATATATGTGTGTGTGTATGCATATATATATATAGTATGTATATATAGTGTGTGTTGTATGCATATATATATAGTATATATATAGTGTGTGTGTATGCATATATATATAGTATATATATAGTGTGTGTGTATGCATATATATATAGTATATATATAGTGTGTGTGTATGCATATATATATATATATATAGTGTGTGTGTATGCATATATATATAGTATATATATAGTGTGTGTGTATGCATATATATATAGTATATATATAAGTGTGTGTGTATGCATATATATATATATAGTATATATATAGTGTGTGTGTATGCATATATATATATATAGTATATATATATACAGTGTATGCATATATATATATATATAGTATATATATATATAGTGTGTGTATATATATATATAGTATATATATATATATAGTGTGTGTATATATTATATAGTGTGTGTATATATATATATAGTATATATATAATGTGTGTGTATATATATATATAGTATATATATAATGTGTGTGTATATATATATATAGTATATATATAAATGTGTGTGTATATATATATATATATATAGTATATATATAAAAGTGTGTGTATGCATATATATATAGTATATATATAGTGTGTGTGTGATGCATATATATATAGTATATATATGTATATATAGTGTGTTGTATGCATATATATATACTATATATATATATATATAGTGTGTGTATGCATATATATGTAGTATATATATATAGTGTGTGTATGCATATATATATAGTATATATATATATATATATAGTGTGTGTATGCATATATATATAGTATATATATATATATATATAGTGTGTGTATGCATATATATATAGTATATATATATATAGTGTGTGTATGCATATATATATAGTATAATATATATATATATAGTGTGTGTATGCATATATATATAGTATATATATATATATATATAGTGTGTGTATGCATATATATATAGTATATATATATATATATATATGTGTGTGTATGCATATATATATAGTATATATATATATATATAGTGTGTGTATGCATATATATAAGTATATATATATATATATAGTGTGTGTATGCATATATATAGTATATATATATATATATAGTGTGTGTATGCATATATATATAGTATATATATATATATATAGTGTGTGTATGCCATATATATATAGTATATATATATATATATATAGTGTGTGTATGCATATATATATAGTATATATATATATATATAGTGTGTGTATGCATATATATATAGTATATATATATATATAGTGTGTGTATGCATATATATATAGTATATATATATATATATATAGTGTGTGTATGCATATATATATATATATATATATAGTGTGTGTATGCATATATATATATATATATATATAGTGTGTGTATGCATATATATATATATATATATATATATATAGTGTGTGTATGCATATATATATAGTATATATATATATATATTGTGTGTATGCATATATATATAGTATATATATATATATGTGTGTGTATGCATATATATATAGTATATATATATATATAGTGTGTGTATGCATATATATATATGTATATATATATATATAGTGTGTGTATGCATATATATATAGTATATATATATATATAGTGTGTGTATGCATATATATATAGTATATATATATATATATAGTGTGTGTATGCATATATATATAGTATATATATATATATAGTGTGTGTATGCATATATATATAGTATATATATATATATATAGTGTGTGTATGCATATATATATAGTATATATATATATATATAGTGTGTGTATGCATATATATATAGTATATATATATATATATAGTGTGTGTATGCATATATATATAGTATAATATATATATATATAGTGTGTGTATGCATATATATATAGTATATATATATATATAGTGTGTGTATGCATATATATATATAGTATATATATATATATAGTGTGTGTGTATGCATAAATATATATAGTATATATATATATATAGTGTGTGTGTGTATGCATATATATATATAGTATATATATATATTATTATGTGTGTGTATGCATATATATATAGTATATATATATATATAGTGTGTGTATGCATATATATATAGTATATATATATATATAGTGTGTGTATGCATATATATATAGTATATATATATATATAGTGTGTGTATGCATATATATATAGTATATATATATATATAGTGTGTGTGTATGCATATTATTATAGTATATATATATATATATATATATATATAGTGTGTGTGTATGCATATATATATATAGCATATATATATAGCGTGTGTGTATGCATATATATATATAGCATATATATATAGTGTGTGTGTGTATGCATATATATATAGTATATATATATATATATCGTGTGTGAGTATGCATATATATATAGTATATATAGTATATATATAGTGTGTGTGTATGCATATATATATAGTATATATAGTATATATATATAGAGTGTGTGTATGCATATATATATAGTATATACATATATATATATAGTGTGTGTATGCATATATATATAGTATATACATATATATATATAGTGTGTGTATGCATATATATATAGTATATATATATATATAGAGTGTGTGTATGCATATATATATATAGTATATATATATATATAGAGTGTGTGTATGCATATATATATATAGTATATATATATATATAGAGTGTGTGTATGCATATATATATATAGTATATATATATATATATAGAGTGTGTGTATGCATATATATATATATATATAGTATATATATATATATGATATAGAGTGTGTGTATGCATATATATATAGTATATATATATATATAGAGTGTGTGTATGCATATATATATAGTATATATATATATAGAGAGAGAGAGAGAGAGTGTGTGTATGCATATATATATAGTATATATATATAGAGTGTGTGTATGCATATATATATAGTATATATATATATATATAGAGTGTGTGTATGCATATATATATAGTATATATATATATATATATAGAGTGTGTGTATGCATATATATATAGTATATATATATATATATATATATATATATATATATATAATATATATAGAATGTGTGTATGCATATACATATAGTATATATATATATATATATATAGAGTGTGTGTATGGATATACATATAGTATATATATATAGAGTGTGTGTATGCATATATATATATATAGTATATATAGATATATATATATATAGAGTGTGTGTATGCATATATATATATAGTATATATAGATATATATATATATAGAGTGTGTGTATGCATATATATATATAGTATATATAGATATATATATATATAGAGTGTGTGTATGCATATATATATAGTATATATATATATATAGAGTGTGTGTATGCATATATATATAGT
Organism: Acanthosepion esculentum; assembly: GCA_964036315.1. NCBI lineage: Eukaryota > Metazoa > Mollusca > Cephalopoda > Sepiida > Sepiidae > Acanthosepion > Acanthosepion esculentum. The sequence continues at coordinate 87,957 of CAXIWW010000152.1, read as the reverse complement.
ATATATATATATATAGAGTGTGTGTATGCATATATATATAGTATATATATATATATAGAGTGTGTGTATGCATATATATATAGTATATATATATATATAGAGTGTGTGTATGCATATATATATAGTATATATATATATATAGAGTGTGTGTATGCATATATATATAGTATATATATATATATATAGAGTGTGTGTATGCATATATATATAGTATATATATATATATATATATAGAGTGTGTGTATGCATATATATATAGTATATATATATATATAGAGTGTGTGTGCATATATATATAGTATATATATATATAGTGTGTGTATGCATATATATATAGTATATATATATATATAGAGTGTGTGTATGCATATATATATATTATATATATATATATAGAGTGTGTGTATGCATATATATATAGTATATATATATATAGAGTGTGTGTATGCATATATAT